>JAOTOM010003504.1:30000-161190 GCA_034440615.1 Ashinkailepas kermadecensis
ATTGGAAAGTAATTTCAAAGAAAGGTAAAATCAAATACTGCTTGGCGAGGAATAGCAACAATTCATATAAGATGCCATTGTGTAGAATCTGCATTATAAGTGGCCTGACATTATGTCATTGACCTTTGACACATAATTTGACCCAGAATGCTTATTACATGCCCTGTATGATCTTGGGCGAGAACAAAAATATTCCCAGATTGAATTTTCCCACTGAATACGATAGAAAAGCACGGAAATTGGCCTGAACACAGGTCAGTAGCCTTGATATGAACTTAAATTTCCAGATGAGAGTTTGTTTGTCTAGATGAAAGGGTAGCATGATCGGAGTTTGGTGATTAGATATTGCAGCTACTTTAACAAGCGGTATTTTGAGCAGTTGGAAACATCACTTTATGTCATCACTTAGCATTTGGAACCCCCCCCCCTGAAACTTGAGGAGGCCCCGATCAGGAAATGCGCAGAAAAAAGGTGAGCAAGGAGGCCGACGAGATAAAAGATCATGCTGTCAAGGAGGCCCCAAGACTGGCAACGAGGCTCCCGCGAAATCTAATCAGGTCCTAATAAGTGACGTAGGACAGATATTGGGAGGAGGCCCCAGGACGAAAAGGATGCCACCGAGACGGGCAGGAAGCCACCCAGGTTAGACAAGAAGGCTTCCGATGGGTGGCAGGATATTATCAATTTGGAAAATGAGGCCCCCAAGATGGAAGAGGAGGCCCCTACAATAGGACATAAGGAACGATAGGAGATATTTATATCCGGACGCAAGAGGGAGCCCCAATATGGGTAAGAAGGTCTCCGCAGGAATGAGAGAAGGCCACTGAAACCAGCCAGATGAGGCCCATATTTTGGAAGGAGAGAACCTAGGAGAGAAGATTTGGGACTATGACACAAAAGCACCCTGCTAAGAGGATGATAATGAGGCTTCAAACACAGGTGAGGAGGCCTCCAAGACGTGAGAGGAGGCCCCGAATTTGAAAAAAAAAAGAGAAAAAAGGAGTCACCTAGGAGAGGATAGGAGGCCCCAGAAATCAAGAGAGTGCCGACAATTGGCACGGAGGCCCCCAAGATTGCAAAGGAGGCCCCAGGATTGCAAACGAGGTCCCCAGGATTGCAAAGGAGGCCCCATGATTGCAAAGGAGGCCCCCAAGATTACAAAAGAGGCCCTCAGGATTGCAAAGGAGGCCCCAGGATTGCAAAGGAGGCCCCCATGATTGCAAAGGAGGCCCCAGGATTGCAAAGGAGGACCCAAGGAATGCAAAGGAGGCCCCATGATAGTAAAGGATACCCCAGGATTGTAAAGGAGGCCCCAGGATTACAAATAAGGCCCCATGATTACAAAGGAGGCCCCCAGGATTGCATAGGAGGCCGCCAGGATTGCAAAGGAAGCCCCCAGGATTGCAAAGGAGACCCCAGGATTGCAAAGGAAGCCCCCAGGATTGCAAAGGAGGCCCCCAGGATTGCAAAGGAGGCCCCCAGGATTGCAAAGGAGGCCCCAATACGGGAAACGAGGCCCTAGAAATGAGAGGAGGCCCTAATACGGAAGAGAAAGCCAGTGGATATGAAATGAGGTTTCGGAGACGCAAAAACAGGCCCCAAAACGGCTAAGGTTCCACCAAGATAGAAAAGGATGATCCAGAAACGTGGCAAGAGACACCTAATTCGGAAGAGGACGACACAAGATTGGAAATGAGACCCCACGATGAACGAGTAGGCCCCTAAAATAGGAGAGAAAGGCCATTAGATAAGAGGTATGGCTCCCAGGCGAGAAAGAAGGCTCCAATACGGGTAAGAAGGTCTCCAGAAAATGACAAGGGAACTGAAATAGGAAAGGTTGCTTGTAATTTGGAAGAGGAGGCACCTGGGAGAGGAGAGGAGTCCACCAGGAGATAAGAGGCCACCCTTAAAATGGGCAAAGATCGAATCAAAACGCAGAGCGGGAGGCCCCCAAGACGTGAGAGGAGGCCCCTAATTTGAAGGAAAAAAAAAGAGAAAAAAGGTCTCTAGAAGAGAAAAGGAGGCCTCTGCCGGACTCGAGAGGAGTCCCTCAAGACGGAATAGGAGGTCTCCAGGGCAGAATGAGGCCCCGAAGACCGGAAGGAGTTCCCAGGAAATGAGAGGAGGCCCTTAAGATGGGAGTGGTAGCAGGTATGGAAGGAGATGAGGTTTCCAAAGTTGAAGATGCCCTCAAGACGGGTAGGCTTTGCCAGGACAAAGGAGGAGGCCCACGAGGCGTGGCAGGAGGCCCCTAATTTGGCATAGAATGCCCCTGGAACATGAGAGAAAGCCCCATGCCATGTTAAAAGGGCCCCAGGATGTAGGAGGAGGTCCTCCACGACGGGAGAAGGCGCCATTCAATATGGAGGAGGGTAGGACACGAGGAGACACCCAAAACCGGTAAAGAGGCTCCAGGAAATGAGACGAGACCCTAAGACGCGACAGGAGGCCTATAACTTGCAAGAAGCCCCTAAGAAATTGTAGGAGTCGTGCCGGGGTACTTGAAAATCACGACATGGGCCCAAAAAGAGCCGGCCGGGCCCCTGAAAATCACGCTGAGCCTGGTGGTACCAAAAAGTCACGCCCGGACCATGAAAATCACGCTATGGGCACGACAGGTCGTATCATTCCCTAACAGTCTCATTGGGACACAAATGAAGCCGGGGCGACGAAAAACAATTCAGACATGGATAATCACTCTGAGGCCCCAACAATGACGCCAAAAGCCTCCAAAACGTGTTGGACGCCCAAAAAGTGTCGATGTCGCTAAAACTCACGCTAGGGATCCAAGCAAATGACTTCGGGACACAAAAGATTACATTGGACTAAAAAAAGTCGCGTCGCAGCCCTTGAAACGCACTGGGGGCCCAAAAGGTCGCGCCAGGCCCCAAAAGTTGCAGCTGCCCTAACAAATCAATTCTCAACCGGAATGTCACTCTACGGCCTCACAAATCGGGTCAGTCCCCGAAAAAACACGTTGGGCACCGGAAAAAAACGTGTCAGGGCATATGAGAAAAAAATCGCACCGGGAGACCAAAGAATCGTACCGGGACCCAAAAATATAACTTAAGGACATTTAAAAAGATAGAAATCGATGTTCAAAAAGATCGCACCGAGGCTCGATCGAATCGACCCCAGTACCGGCAAATTAATAACAGGTCCGGAAAAATTACCCGGAGGGCTTTTACACTCCGAAAGGTGCCATCGGCTGAACAAAAAAAACTCATTCGGTGGCCGCAGTGGCATATCAAAGGGGCAAATGTCCCCTCCCTCCTAAGAGGGATAAGCTCACAAGAATCGCGCCGGGACCCCAAAAAGTCGCGCTGGGGCCACACAAATTCGAGTCGGTCCACCAGAATTCGCGCAGGGGGCTGATCCGATAAATACGGCGGGCCCAGAAAACTCGCTCCGAGGCCCGAAAATCTGCAACAGGAACCGCCAAGATCGCGTTGGGGTCACAACTAAGTACAATGCGCCCCGCAAACTCGAACCTGTTCCCCAAATATCGCGTTCGGGACCCACAATTCCCACCGGTACCCCAAAAATTTGGTCTGGGCGACAAACATTCACGTCGGGGCTCCCAAAAATTGGTCTCTAGGGCCACACATAAGCACAGTGTGACCCCAAAAATCGCATCGGTATCCCCAAAAATCAAGCCTGAGCCTTCCAAAATAAGGAGGGATTCCAAAAAATAACTGTACGGGTCAGGAAAATGACTCTGGAGCACCGAACATATCACCAGATGCCTTCACAAATCGCGCACGGCCCAGAAAAACATATCGGTACTCGACAAAAATCGAGGTGACGTACAAAAACATAGCGCCAGGGGGTCGAAAAATCAGGCCGAGATTCGGACTTTAAAGAATATTCAGAAGAGATCCACAAAAATCCCGTTGAGACCAGGAAACTGGCATTGTGTCCCCGGAACCACGCGCCTGGGCGCGATAAGTCGCGCTGGGACCCAGGCAAGTCACAACAAAGCCCCAAAATTGTACTGGGGCCCCACAAATGTGTGTCAGAAGCCCAAAATATACACAGCGGGACCCTAAGAGCACAACGGGGGCCGAAAGTGCAACTGGCTCTCCAAAGCGCACAGTCTCGCAAAAAGCGACAGGGCCTTAAAACATGCGTTGCAGCCTGAAATAAACATACCGAGAGCTCTAAAAAATACACTAGAAGCTCTCAAGGCACACAGGGGCCATGCGACCGCACAAGGGCCTGAAAAAAAGAGGCTGGGTCCGCAAAAAGCAACATGGTCCCAAAACGAACAAAAAGACCGAGCACTAAATAAACATATCGGGATCTTTGAAAGCGCCCCGACACCTAAAAATATCCTCGGTGCACAAAAAGCAGCAAAACCCTAAAACGAGCAGGGGTTTCGAAAATGTGCTGGTCTCCTAACAAAAATTGATTGAAGCCCTAAGACAAATCCGTAGACAAAGAAAGACGAAACGGGTCCAAAAAGAACACCGAGGCAGGGACTCGGTTCGGTAGCCAATCTAGGTGCATATGTAATCAAAGATATGAGGTGCCTCAAAGCTCAGCGGGTATCGGCATGTCTTAACCACCATAAAATGTTGGAAGTAGGGGACTAATGATCGAATTTAATTAATCTAATTTTCGCAGCGAACGTCCATACGAAGCATTCCATCACGTCAAATATGGCGCAAGTCTATCACGTGTCAGCAATTAGCAAAACGTAGGAGACCTAGCAGAAACCGTAGCATCGCACGAAGTGTGGCGAATCCGCCTAATGCGCAAGATGGGTGTGCATGTGCACGAATGTTGGCGTCGTGGCGACCGGGCGCTATGAACTGAAATGTCTGAAATTGGGAAATTTTACATTTAAAAGTGATTTGTATAGGTGTAATTTCAACAGTGTGAGGTGACTTATCAAGGGATACCAAAAGAAAACATTTTAACAGGGGGGGGATTATAGTTGAAGTCCGACGAATCAGAAACGATAGTGGTAGATTAGGCCCCTCCATGGACAATTCAGTTGATCACTAATTATTGTATTTAAAAAGGTCCCCTTTGATAAAATAGTGGTGGAAATCCGAGGACTTTTTTAATGGGGTAGGTGGACCCATCCAAATACGTTTCCCACCCTCCCCCTTGACGCAAATATAGGTACGCCACTGGTCTCCCAATAATTTTCAAAAACATGGGCAAAGCCAACATTGAGGGGGCAAATTCCCCCTCACAAGCATACAAAACAACACCGATGCCCCATACAAATTGGGAGGAATGATGTTTTTAAATTCATTTTCCTCCTACAAACTTGTCCTCTGTGATTACAGCCTGCATGATTGGAGCTTCCCAGCTGCAATACCTTCTCAACGTCATTTACAAAACGGTGCAGCACATCAAAAACCATGGGCGCGACAGCGTGGAGTTGAAGGTTTTGCATTTTTTATGCATTGCCATTGTTACATTGTTGCATTGTCATTTATGCACTGTTGTTCAATGCTTGTTCTTGCCGTGAATTTATTCGCTGAGGATGTATTATTTTAGCTTGTGTGCCAGGTGCCTTACAGCCAGCACCAAATGTTATAAAAATAAATAAACACTAAGATGGCGATAAGAAAACCAATTCAATCTACTTCTCGTTGTCACCTTCGCGAAATTGTCGTCCTAAGACTGAGAAATAATCGTTTAACACGCGCACTGGAGGGGGGGGGGGGCGAAATCCACCCACCCCTCCGATTTTTCGTAAATAACTGCAGATTTTACCGGTCGATATACGCGATTTTCTGCATACCTGCTTAGAAATGATCGGCGCGTCGTTTAAAGCAAGATAAATGGAAATCAGCCCAATTTTTTTTTTCTCAAGTTAGGGGCCGCTAAAGTCAAAAAAATTTATCGCGCCAGATCACAAAAATCGGCGCTGATGCGCTTCCCGTATATTCGCAAAAGGGAAGTGTTCTTGGCAACACTAGCGACTTGTTTGATGTATATTGATATGCTATATAGTTTCAAGATCATGTTAGGTCACCGAGGTCAAGTCAGGTCAAGTTCATGACAGGTTAATGGAACCAGACTTGATCAACTGGAATGTTGTCATAAATGCACTACTGTTTGTCATTTGTACTGTTTGTCATTGCGTTTCCATACTTTATTCATGTACGTCACTCCTTTCTTCACGAAGCCGATTGCTCCGAGCTGCCCGACGGAGCAGTCGGGCGGGCGGCCCGGTTTCGGTAACTGGAACAGGTAACTGACCTGATAAAGTGGTGCTATATAGGTGACCTGAGGTCAAATGTTGGATCCAGCATCTGCAATGCATCATTAGTAATGTCCAAAACATCATTGATGCCCATTTTGGAGCATTTAAATACAATCACAGCGATCCATAACGATGACAAGCCAAGCCACGCAATACCAGAACATTTGGCAAATTTGACCTCATTTGACCTTGAAGATATTGACCTAAGGTCATGGAATTTGCACACAATATAGGTCACTACCGTACCCATCCATCCTGCGAATTTGGTTCCTCTAGCTTCACTAGGAGCCGAGATCTTAGGGGGGGGCGGAATCCGCCCCCCCCCTCCAGTGCGCGTAATTTTCAGAGGCCCTCCAGGGCGCGTGTTAAGCTTACTTATGACATCAAGCTGGTGAGAATGACTAACAATAGTGATGAATCTAGCTATATTCAGTTAGACTTGGTGGACATAGAAGTGGGTTGATCAATGGGAGATATCTTTAAGATATGTTCAGCACCAGCCCTGCCAGCTCGCTGGAATCTAGAGACCAGCGGGAAGATTCTTCTGGTCGAGAAAGCATTAAGACATCGGTTTGTTTTGGCACTTAGGTATTTATCCACATTGATTTATTTATACCCTGGCATTGCTCAGTTCTCAGCGAAAAAATGATTATTGCTATTGCGTTTTGCGTAAATGATGCACCATGCTAAAAACAAACAAGACATCAATATGAAATCATGTTTCCCACTCTTGAACCATACCAAGAGCCTAAAAACAATAGGAGGCTCCCTTTCGGGGAGCAGGAGGCCCCCTTCCAACATTGCCGCCGCCCCCCCCCCCTGGAAGAATTTCGTGGCGACGCCACTGGGCTGAATAAATCATTTTATCAATATATGCATTATCCCAGTGTAACCTGAGGTCAGGTTGCGATGTCAGAAGCTGTACGATTCACGAAAAAGTTTCAGTATCATATCAGGCCTTCTTGGAGCACATTTTTATCGCATCAATTTGTGCATTGACGGTTTAAAAGCGCCAAAGTGGAGGCAACAAAGACAAGGTCACATTTACAAGACCTTTTTCCCTTTGAATAAAACTCGCTCGCATTGTCATGGCATTTTTACTTCGAAACTCAAGATGCTCATGACATCCCCGCCTATGGTTGCCATTCCAAGGTGATATATTCAGGAATACAGCTCGGAAGAGAACAGCTGTTTATGCGGCTTCAGGATGTTTTCGCGGCTGCCAACTCCGGCGCGGCGACAGCAACCGTGAGCCAGCAACTGCATGAGACAGGACTAAAAACTAGGGCAGCCGCGAGAAAAAGTAGCTTTTCAGACCACCATCAAGATGCCTGTCTACTGATGCTCAGGAACCATTAGAAGATTCCACCGAGGAGGTTTTGGCGAGGACGAAGTTATCCGATGAGAAGACGTATCTTTCGAACATGTTTAGTAGAGTTTATCACCACACGTAACACAAAAATAACCAGAAAAGGTACAAAGATGAAACTCAATCATTACTATGGGAAATGTCTGTTGTATGATCTGTCGGATTTTTCTGATCTATCTGATTTGTCTGATTTGCCTAATTTGTCTCATTTGTCTGATTTATCTGACCTGTCTCATTTGTTTCATTTGTTTCATTTGTCTGATATGTCTGACGTGTCTGATGTGTCAGATTTGTCTGATTTGTCCCATGTGTCTGATTTTGTATTTGTTTATTTGTTCATTTCTCTGATTTGTCTGATTTGTCTAATCCCTTTGATCTCTCACTCTCTCCCCTCTCTCTCTCTCTCTCTCTCTCTCTCTCTCTCTCTCTCTCTCTCTCTCTCTCTCTCTCTCTCTCTCTCTCTCTCTCGCAATCTCTTACTCTTTCCCTATCTCTATCTGCCCTATCTTGCAGCTTGCAGAAACAGCAATCATGCGACAACAGATGCACGAACATGCACATGCACACGGACACAGAAGCACACACGAATATACATAAACATCCCCCTCCACACGCAGACAAACACATGCGCGTATTAAATGCATACAGGCGCACAGCCACCATTTCGCAACGGGGTTGGCACATATTTCTGAAAGGGTCGGTACCAATCCAAAAATCCCAAAAGTTCACGGATTTAGACCACTATTTTAGGTGTTCCAACAAGTCAAGCACATTTTATAATCACAATTCCCATACATGCAGGTGCCGTTATTAGCATACATTGCTCGCTGGTGAGCAATGTGTCTCATGTGTTTGGTGAGCAATCATTGATACTGGTCAGAATCAAGATGTTCCGCCTGGGTCGTCAATGCAGTGACTGGCCCGATTCGGCCATGTCACACCCCACAATGTCTAAGCTCCTTCCCCTAACGAATGCTTTTGACAGAAGGGCAAAGGGTAAAGAAACAGATGAATAAGACCAACTATCGGGCGCAAGGACCGGGCGGTGGCCGTCGAGCACAGTCGCTCACTTGAATCGAAAAAGGGCTTGCCCTAACGAAGGGACGGCACCATCGGTAGTTATCGGCACCTTTCGCCACTGTACCGTCAGCACGGTGTGAGGTCTGAGGAGCTAAACTCAGTAAACAGCCAGGTAGATTATTAAGACTCCCTAAGCTTTAATACCCCTCTAGAAAGTCGCGTAACTGCAGATCGCATAAAGACTTTCTACCTTTATATATACCGCGACAGCCGCGCCAGTCCACTGAGCACTCGAGTCCGCCGACCCTTGGAGTTGGAACCACAACGGGCGTAACACCCCGGGTGCGGCGATGCCATTAAGGTCCAACTTTCTCGAAGACGGACTTACCAGAATGTGGGTTGGTGCTAGTGGGTTAACCCGCATGACACGTTTCTTTGCGGCCGATCACCCAGCAACGCAAGGGATATTTTGAAGGCGATTGTGCCTAATGTACACAGACATGCACGCACTGTGCACAGACAGACACCTACTGTACACAGACAGGCACATATTGTACACAGACATACACCTACTGTACACAGACAGGCACCCACTGTACACAGACAGACACCTACTGTACACAGACAGGCACCCATTGTACACAGACATACACCTACTGTATACATACAGGCACCCACTTTACACAGACAGGCACCCACTGTACATAGATAGGACAAACTGTACACATACAGGCACCCACTGTATGGGTTTGCGCCACCGTTCAAAATATCGCCGATATTAAAAAGTTATAACCTTCAAATATCGACTCGGATGACGTCATCGCCATAGGGTGGGAGAACAGTTCAGCATACACCTTGCCCTTGCGTACCCTGCCGATTCTGGAATATTCAGCTCATACCCAACACATTTACAGAGAGAGCTAACCATGGCTTGTGGCTTGCGCTACCTTTGAGAATTACAACAATATCACCGATATTAAGACGTTATCAGATTCAATAGCGACTCGAATCCCGCCGTACACCACAAGCTGAGCAAGCAGTCAAACATACAGTTTACACTTAAGCACCCTGGCGTTTAAGACTCCGTGACTTCTACATCATGGGCTTAATACCGAATGACTTATTCCTGTGCAATATTGGCATAGCATGCAGCATCTGTACTCTCTCCGTTGTCGGCATTTGTTTGCAAGTAAGTTGACAACATGGTGACAAATATGATATCGACGGATTTAGGACCACACCACCGCCACTTGAGTGATCACAAATGCGCATCATAAGGTGTCTAGGGAGTTCAGCCCAGCATGGTTAGAACATCTTACATCTGGATTTATTGGTCAGGTACTCGAATCACACTTAACACATAATTAATTCGAGGGACCATTTTCCCCACCCCAGTGATCGTAAAGTATGTTCATTCCCGTCGACATTATTGGCTAAACTAACAAAATGCCTATATTCGCGCATATCTCTGAAGCAATTGTACTCTCTCCCCTCTCCCCTCTCCTCTCTCCCCTCTCCCCTCTCCCCTCTCCCCTCTCCCCCTCTCCCTCTCCCCTCCCCCTCCCTCTCCCCTCTCCTCTCTCCCCTCTCCCTCTCCCCTCCCCTCTCCCTCTCCCTCTCCCTCTCCTCTCTCCCCTCTCTCCTCCCCTCTCCCCTCTCCCTCTCCCCTCTCCCTCTCCCTCTCCCCTCCCCTCTCCCCTCTCCCTCTCCCTCTCCCCTCCCTCTCCCCTCTCCCCTCTCCCCTCTCCCTCTCCCCTCTCCCCTCCCCTCTCCCCTCCCCTCTCCCCTCTCCCCTCTCCCCTCTCCCCTCTCCCTCTCCCCTCTCCCCTCCCCTCTCCCTCTCCCCTCTCCCTCTCCCCTCTCCCCTCTCCCCTCTCCCTCTCCCTCTCCCCCCTCTCCCCTCTCCCTCTCCCTCTCCCCTCTCCCTCCCCTCCCTCTCCCCTCCCTCTCCCCTCTCCCTCCCCCCTCTCCCCTCTCCCCTCTCCCCTCCCCTCTCCCCTCTCCCCTCTCCCCTCTCCCTCTCTCCCTCTCTCCCTCTCCCCTCTCCCCTCTCCCCTCTCTCCCCTCTCCCCTCTCCCTCTCCCCTCTCCCCTCTCCCTCTCCCCTCTCCCCTCTCCCCTCTCCCTCTCCCCTCTCCCCTCTCCCCTCTCCCTCTGTCCCCTCTCCCTCTCCCCTCTCCTCTCTCCCCTCTCCCTCTCCCTCTCCCTCTCCCCTCTCCCCTCTCCCCTCTCCCTCTCCCTCTCCCTCTCCCCTCCCCTCTCCCTCTCACCTCTCCCCTCTCCCCTCTCCTCTCTCCCCTCCCCCCCTCCCTCCCCCTCCCCTCTCCCCTCTCCCCTCTCCCCCTCCTATCTCCCATCTCCCCTCTCCTCTCTCCCATCTCCCCTCTCCTCTCACCCATCTCTCCTCTCCCATCTCCCCTCTCCCCTCTCCCCTATCCTCTCTCCCCTCCCCCTTCCATCTCCCCTCTCCCCTCTCCCCTCTCCTTTCTCCCATCTCACCTCTCCCCTCTCCTCTCTCCCCTCTCCCTCTCCCCATCTCCCCTCTCCCATCTCCCCCCTCCCCTCTCCCCTCTCCCCCTCCCCCCCCCTCTCCCATCCCCTCTCCCCTCTCCCTCTCCCTCCCCTCCCCTCTCCCTCCCTCCCCTCTCCCCTCTCTCCCCTCTCCCTCTCCCTCTCTCCCCTCCCCTCTCACCTCTCACCCCTCCCCTCTCCTCTCTCCCCTCCTCCTTCCCTCCCCTCTCTCCTTCCCTCCCCCTCCAATGAAATGGCATTCAATATCTGTTATTGACGCAATTGCAGCAGTTTGCATTCATTTCGAATCGACTTCCGCTGATGCGCACGCTTCACCTGCCGTATATTATATTTGGTGCTCACCAGACTCATTGGGAAGCAGTACTAAAACTGGCACTAATTCCGAGTCCGAGAATATAATGGTAAAATTCTTAACTTTGACGATTAGATTACGTCAACTCAAATCGTCACACAACAACCACACGCAACCTTCAATATCTAATCGTCACACCTGTCACAACCGTCACAATCATCGCAACACCACAGCCGTCACAAGCATCACAATCAGCACACCAGTCGCAGCAATCACAGCCACCACAACCATCAAAACCGTTCCTACCATAACAACCATCACACCCGCCACAGCCATGGCAGCTGCCATAACCACCACAACCATCACAGCCGTCCCAACCATAACAAACGTCATGCCCGTCATAACAACCGCAGCCGCTACAGCCGTCACACTCGTCACATTCAGCTCTGCCGTCACGGTGACGGCCGCTCCCGTGTGACGGTTGGTCAGTTCTGAGGCCGCGACGCAGTCTGTTGCCGCCGAGTCGTGGCACACGTGACCCGGTGCGCCCGCCAGTCTGCCTCTCGACGTCTCAGTCTGTTGCCGCCGAGTCGTGACACACGTGACCCGGTGCGCCCGCCAGTCTGCCTCTCGACGTCTGAGTCTGATGCCATGAGCCCGCCAGTCTGTCTCTCGGTGTCTGAGTCTGAGGCCGTGAGCCCGCCAGTCTGCCTCTCGACGTCTGAGTCTGATGCCGTGAGCCCGCCAGTCTGCCTCTCGACGTCTGAGTCTGATGCCGTGAGCCCGCCAGTCTGTCTCTCGGTGTCTGAATCTGAGGCCGTGAGCCCGCCAGTCTGCCTCTCGACGTCTCAGTCTGAGGCCGTGAGCCCGCCAGTCTGTCTCTCGGTGTCTGAGTGTGAAGTCTGACGGTGCGTGTGGCCGGCAGACAGGCGACGCGGCGGCCGTCCAGAACGACAGCCACTCCCAGCTCGGCAGCGGCGGCAGCTCGGCAGCAGGCGCCGCCCCGCTGGAGAAGCTGGCGCCCGCCATCGCCGAATGCTTCGTTGTGATACTATGCGGGTACGGCTGAGGTCCGCGCCGGGGGCGAGAACCGTGGCGCTGTGTGGACGGGCCCTCTGTGATGCGTAGGTAGGATGGCTATGCTGCGTGAGAACCGTGGCGCTGTGTGGACGGGCCCTCTGTGATGCGTAGGTAGGATGGTTATGGTGCGTGAGAACCGTGGCGCTGTGTGGACGGGCCCTCTGTGATGCGCCGGTGGGATGGTTATGGTGCGTGAGAACCGTGGCGCTGTGTGGACGGGCCCTCTGTGATGCGCCGGTGGGATGGTTATGGTGCGTGAGAACCGTGACGCTGTGTGGACGGGCCCTCTGTGATGCGTAGGTAGGATGGCTATGCTGCGTGAGAACCGTGGCGCTGTGTGGACGGGCCCTCTGTGATGCGTAGGTAGGATGGCTATGCTGCGTGAGAACCGTGGCGCTGTGTGGATGGGCCCTCTGTGATGCGCCGGTGGGATGGTTATGGTGCGTGAGAACCGTGACGCGTGTGGACGGGCCCTCTGTGATGCGTAGGTAGGATGGCTATGCTGCGTGAGAACCGTGGCGCTGTGTGGACGGGCCCTCTGTGATGCGTAGGTAGGATGGCTATGCTGCGTGAGAACCGTGGCGCTGTGTGGACGGGCCCTCTGTGATGCGTAGGTAGGATGGCTATGCTGCGTGAGAACCGTGGCGCTGTGTGGACGGGCCCTCTGTGATGCGTAGGTAGGATGGCTATGCTGCGTGAGAACCGTGACGCTGTGTGGACGGGCCCTCTGTGATGCGCCGGTGGGATGGTTATGGTGCGTGAGAACCGTGACGCTGTGTGGACGGGCCCTCTGTGATGCGCCGGTAGGATGGTTATGGTGCGTGAGAACCGTGGCGCTGTGTGGACGGGCCCTCTGTGATGCGCCGGTGGGATGGTTATGGTGCGTGAGAACCGTGGCGCTGTGTGGACGGGCCCTCTGTGATGCGCCGGTGGGATGGTTATGGTGCGTGAGAACCGTGACGCTGTGTGGACGGGCCCTCTGTGATGCGCCGGTGGGATGGTTATGGTGCGTGAGAACCGTGGCGCTGTGTGGACGGGCCCTCTGTGATGCGTAGGTAGGATGGCTATGCTGCGTGAGAACCGTGGCGCTGTGTGGACGGGCCCTCTGTGATGCGCCGGTAGGATGGTTATGCTGAGTGAGAGTCGGCTTGAGGTTGATTGCACTCCGCGGAATAATGTCAGCGATTTTCACACTGTGATGTCGGCTAGCATTCCGCACGGGTCCGATTGTCAGAATGATACCGGTAAGGCGTAACAATGCTGACATTGTCGCAATGACTCCGATAAGGTGTAAATATGTCGACATTGATATCATGCTACATCGGAGGGGAAGGCTACATGCCATGCGGGTTGAACACTATATGTATTTGTGGCCGTCCAGTATTTGCAAATTGCCGGGAGTAGATCAATCACGGTTAGAATATCATGGCATGACGACAAAGGGTGTACGAACAATTAGAAATTATTGAAGTTTCGTACGCAACATGATGGACAGGAGTTTGAGCAAATCCAAGTCTCCCCAAACGGTATGTTGCAAATTCACGCCGGCGCATTGGAATTATCGTGGTAAGCTTGATGTACCGACCGTTCCCATGATAGGCAACTCAACCTGCGCTATGTTCATTTGATGTAAGCTAAGCTAAGACACAAACTGACGAACTGTCATGTCCTATCTAAAAGCGGACGAGAAGAACGAGGCATTGAGTTTGTTGCAACTCGCAGGTACATGGCAGGGCGTCGCGGGCTGATTGGACCAGACGAGGTATCTGGACTGAACAAGTTTGTCGGCAACTTCGTGCTGCCCGCTCTCATTTTCTTGTCCATGGCACACCTCAACTTTGGGTAAGTGTGACTTCGGATGGATGTGTATTTACGTCGCATGATTGATTGCTATTAATTGCGAGAGAAGAAACTTTCAAATATACAAAAATAAATGTTAAGTAAACATCAACGAGCCTTTCAAGCTGATCCATTCACGACAGAAAGGAATGTTCAACATCCTTCGATCAGAGTAGATTTGCTCATAGGTACACGCTGTTTAATGTTGGGGTTCCTTCTCAGAGTAAAGCTTAAATATGTCCGACAACCTTTATCCTTGTATCTTATTTTATTGCTCATCGGAAGAAGTATGTTTGGCGCCGCTCATGCATCATTTCCGCCTTGCAAGTGTATGTGCATCATGTGCTAGATTAATTACCAAGCCAAACTGAGTCTGTGAGACAATCCTGTGTGTTACAACCATATTTGACCGCAACACGGCAGTTTCTCGAGGTTCACCACTGATTGGTAGGAAAATTTGTCTGCCTTGGATGGCTTGAACCTGTGCCAGGTACCTTCACAATCATGACAATGTGACAGTCTTATTGCTGGGCAGGTGATATATGATAATGATGAAAGGTTTGTTTCAAAGCCTTGAGGTCATCAAAACACCAATTGTCTGTTTTATTTTTCGTCACAAAAACGTCTATTCCGTACATAGCTGGATCCAAACCTCCCCGTGCGATCATTAATTGATCGCAGCCGTAATGAACACGCAATACCAGCTGATGGCAATGACGTTGTTAACGATGTCACGTTATTAAAACCCCAGGAAATGCTCTCAGAAGGAATATCTTCCTATGCAAATGAATGGCAAAATAAGTGGTGAAGTGAGTTGTTTCGAAAATGCAAGATGTGTTGTTGTTCCTGTTTTTCAGAAGCGTCAACTGGGGCTTCTTGCTCATCATCTACGGTGCCAAGGCCATAGTGTTCGCCATCGTTGTCATGGCTACCGCCGCCGCCTCGCATCCCAGCAACCTGGGACGAGCCGGTCTGTATGCAATATTCGCCACGCAGTCCAACGACTTCGCGCTGGGATACCCCCTAGGTGATGATGCGGAGCTGCTGCTGATCGAAGCTGGCTGCGAAGCGTCGGTGACGAGTTGGGCTGTAGATCAAGTGAAAGTGGTGGTATGCATAGCGGGGAGACCAGGAGGCCAACCAAGGACGAGGCGTTTGTCAGACCAACTCGACACACACCGGTGCTCGTCAACTACCGATGAAAATGTGGCAGTACTCCTGTACAGTCTGTACTTGTACCTGCACTGTACAGCTGTACTCCTGGCCCTGGTAGTGGTGTTGACGTTTTGGATGTTGCATTTCCAATAAGGTGTCATTTCGAGCATCAGCATGAGCAGTCGATTGAAGTTGGCCTGACCTCTTCCACTTCAAGCGATGTTAACGTCGATATTGTCCCTTAGAAACAAAACTATTGTTGATGCTGAACCAACTTTCTTTCGAGTCAAGACGCGGACGACCTTGTAGTTTTCGTTTTACAGCAGTCGCACTGGCAAACATAAATGGAACCTGGCTCTCTCGCCTTGGTCTCGCGCTCGCCCCATACAATCCCTCCAAAAACCCCATGTCAGAGAACATGCATGCATTAAGCGACGCATTAAGCAGACATTTGTCTGGTGTCCGTGCCTTGGCGCGTTAGCCGAATCATCGCTTCCTGTCCCCATCGATAACCACCAAAGCGGCACTATCCCCTCCCCTCTCCTATCCGCTACCCCCACACCAGCGCCAGCCCCAAACTTCCACCTGACGTATGGCCGCTGCAGTGCAGGCGCTGTACGCTGAGTCGCGGCCGCAGTTCGCCAGCTACCTGTACCTGGCGGCTCCCGCGTCACTCATGATGCTCAACCCGGTCGGCTTCCTGCTGATGGAGATAGAGCGGGCACGCGCGCGTGCCCAACACACGAAGGCGGCGCCGTGGTGGTCGACAGGACAGCGCGTGCTCACCGGCGTCGGCACCAACCCAGTGGTTTTCATGACCTTCCTGGGCATCCTGGCTAACAACGTATTCCAGCAGTGCCTGCCCAACATACTGGAGGGCATTCTGAAGGTGAGACAGCCGACGGTGGGATGCGTGTCATCACCAGGACATCCACGGGAAGGACACGTAATCCTTCCACACTTGTGAGCCGGGAAAAGTGTGCTGACGAAAATGCAGTAGGAATGGAACATTATTGGCATTTTCTAAGCTTTTCGATGGCGTTGAGTTAACATACACACACACACACACACACACACACACACACACACACACACACACATATATATATATATATATATATATATCAGCTTCCATCATAGTGTAATCGTCATCAAAGATTTTGTCCTGTGTTTCGGGGTCCCGTGCTGCCATTGTTCTTCTGGTGTCTGCAGCTGTCCTCTGTACGTGCTGAGGCTGTAGCTCTGTTCTGAGTGATGGGACGACAGTCCTGCTGCACGTTCTCAGTGATGGGACGACAGTCCTGCTGCACGTTCTGAGTGATGGGACGACAGTCCTGTTGCACGTTCTGAGTGATGGGACGACAGTCCTGCTGCACGTTCTCAGTGATAGGACGACAGTCCTGTTGCACGTTCTGAGTGATGGGACGACAGTCCTGCTGCACGTTCTGAGTGACGGGACGACTGTTCTGCTGCACGTGCTGAGTGATGGGACGACAGTCCTGCTGCACGTTCTCAGTGATGGGACGACAGTCCTGCTGCACGTTCTCAGTGATGGGACGACAGTCCTGCTGCACGTTCTGAGTGACGGGACAAGTCGTTCTGGTGATGGGACGACAGTCCTGCTGCACGTTCTGAGTGATGGGACGACAGTCCTGCTGCACGTTTTGAGTGATGGGACGACAGTCCTGCTGCACGTTCTCAGTGATGGGACGACAGTCCTGCTGCATGTTCTGAGTGGTGGGACGACAGTCCTGCTGCACGTTCTGAGTGATGGGACGACAGTCCTGCTGCACGTTCTGAGTGACGGGACGAAAGTCCTGCTGCACGTTCTGAGTGATGGGACGACAGTTCTGCTGCACGTTCTGAGTGGTGGGACGACAGTTCTGCTGCACGTTCTGAGTGGTGGGACGACAGTTCTGCTGCACGTTCTGAGTGGTGGGACGACAGTCCTGCTGCCGTTTTGGTGATGGGACGACAGTCCTGCTGCACGTTCTGGTGACGGGACGAAAGTCCTGCTGCACGTTCTGAGTGATGGGACGACAGTTCTGCTGCACGTTCTGGTGGTGGGACGACGTCTGCTGCCGTTCTGAGTGGTGGGACGACGTTCTGCTGCACGTTTGAGTGGTGGGACGACAGTTCTGCTGCCGTTCTGGTGACGGGACGAAGTCCTGCTGCCGTTCTGGTGGTGGGACGACGTCCTGCTGCACGTTCTGGTGACGGACGACAGTCCTGCTGCGTTCTGGTGATGGGACGACAGTTGCTGCACGTTCTGAGTGGTGGGACGACGTCCTGCTGCACGTTCTGGTGACGGGACGACGTCCTGCTGCGTTCTGGTGATGGGACGACGTTTGTGCACGTTCTGAGTGGTGGGACGACAGTCCTGCTGCCGTTCTGGTGATGGGACGACAGTCCGCGCATCGTGATGGGCGAGTTCTGCTGCACGTTCTGAGTGGTGGGACGACAGTTCTGCTGCACGTTCTGAGTGGTGGGACGACAGTCCTGCTGCACGTTCCGATGGCGACGCCTCACTCGGCGCCGACATGGCCACTCTGCTCGGCAGGTGCTCGGACAGGCGTTCTCTGCGTCGGCACTGTTCATGCTGGGGCTGCAGATGGTGGGGAAGGTGAAGTCGATGCGAGGCTCTGCCATGCTGGTGCCGCTTGTCCTCATCTCTGTCAAATGGTGAGCCGGTGCCGATCCCTCACGCCTGCCGACCAGTGCCGCTTCCGGCGCTCGATGGGCGGCACGAGTTGTTAAGTTGTTTATCGGACGAGTCAAGGTGAAATACGTTACAGTGAATCGCCGCAAGCTTCGCTGTGGTGTGCCGTAAAGTGAAACAAAAAAGGCGAATGACTGGTTCGAGGTGAATTATATCAATGAGTATCTTTGGTTGATGTAATGTTAGTAAGTACGGTAGTATATGAGCTAGATCTATATCATGGAGGGGCGGATGCGGGGGGCATGTGCCCCCACCCCTCATGAAAAGGTGGCGCTCTCTGACCAGGAAAAGGAGGACAGAGAGGCTCGAATGCGTCCCCATCAACGGATTTTCTCTCAGACAAAGGCGCCCTCCTAGGGGAATAGGCGACCCCTTGAGAGAGAAAAAGGCGCCCCTTTCGTTGCTCCAACGTAGCTCACCCCCCCCCCCCATGCATGTTCCTGGACCTACGAACCTGTCGCCCTTGCCGTCATGGCGTAGGCGTAAATTAGTTTATCGGCAAAATTGTTGACGGGTAATTCCAGCAATAGACGAGGTCATGATAGTACATCATGTAGCTCCTTATGTAGCGTGTCTGCAATGTCTCTCAGAGACCACAAATTCAATGGTGATGAAATTTGCACACATACTTTGGATGGCTCAAAACCGTGACAAGCCCAGTTTCAATCGATTGAAGCTTTCTAAGGGGTCCTTTGGTGTCAAACGTGCTCCATTGATAATGCATGGGAAAGGAGGACAAAAAGGAGAAGTGTGTTTGGAAACTTCAGCATAAGCAAGCGTTCACTATAATTGCGATATTTCAGCAACCACGAATCTCATCGATATGCGACTGACGAACTATTATATTGAAGTGAACAGGGAATCGTGTCAGTTGCATGGTGTTGATGTGCACGTGCGACGTGACTCCCACGGTGAGCTAAACGGTGAAATTTGCTGCTTCGAAACATTGTAACGACTCGGATCAGATCGTGGCAACCAGATGATACAATCAATGTTTTGAAACATGCATTGGACAGTGCCGGTGGACTCAGCAGAAAATGTAGTGTTTGACTCGACCTTCCCTTTGGAAGCAGTGACGGACACAGCTGTGAAGAAGAGAATGATCCAGATCCTCCAGCCAGGTAGATCTTGGTCACACATGTACAGGATAATGTAAAATGCGCATTTATGTAAAGTATAAAAATGCAAACTTAATTTTGGTGAAGTGTTACGAACGTATCTGATCGGTGCGAGCCAAAGCTGTTGCATCCTAAGTTTACATTGAACTGAAATACTTACGTGCTAAACATGGCCCCTGTTATATCTTCCAAATAGAACAGCACTCACTCCGCATGCGCCCAATGGTCGTACCAAATGTATGAAGTACCTCAGCAGGAGCAATGTGTCGAGGTTAACTTCGGACCTCCCATTCGGAATGCGTTTGGCTCCACTGCATCATGGGATCCGGGCTCCGAGCGAATTCCAGACAGTCCACCGCCACCGTCCTTGCCGGCGCTGACGTCGGCCTTTGACGCCTCGAGCGGTGTGTTATGCTTAGTCGACATCCGTTCCCACACGATGTGCCGACGACCGGCCGCCCGAGGCTGTGTCATTACGACATGACACAGCCGGGTGTCATCATTGCGCCACCCGTGTCGCTATTGTACCATGCGGCACATGTGGGGCAGAGGGCTGGTCTGGAGTACGACGCCCAGACCCCTCCTTGCGCGGTGTGTTGCAATGACGTTCAGTGACAGTCCCAGGCGTTGCCCCTCCCCGATGAGCGGACTGGTACCCATCTCGCGCGCGCTGCTCGTCCCAGACCCGATTGGACGGTCGACGCGGTAAGATGTATCTGAGAGACAGAGGTGAGTCTGAGAGACAGAGGTGAGCTTGAGAGACAGAGGTGAGCTTGAGAGACAGAGGTGAGCCTGAGAGACAGAGGTGAGCCTGAGAGACAGAGGTGAGCCTGAGAGACAGAGGTGAGCCTGAGAGACAGAGGTGAGCCAGAGAGACAGAGGTGAGCCTGAGAGACAGAGGTGAGCCTGAGAGACAGAGGCGAGCCTGAGAGACAGAGGTGAGCCAGAGGACAGAGGTGAGCCTGAGAGACAGAGGTGAGCCGAGAGACAGAGGTGAGCCTGAGAGACAGAGGTGAGCCTGAGAGACAGAGGTGAGCCTGAGAGACAGAGGTGGCCTGAGAGACAGAGGTGAGCCAGAGAGAGAGACAGAGGTGAGCCAGAGAGACAGAGGTGAGCCTGAGAGACAGAGGTGAGCCTGAGAGACAGAGGTGAGCCAGAGAGACAGAGGTGAGCCTGAGAGACAGAGGTGAGCCTGAGAGACAGAGGTGAGCCTGAGAGACAGAGGTGAGCCAGAGAGACAGAGGTGAGCCTGAGAGACAGAGGTGAGCCTGAGAGACAGAGGTGAGCCAGAGAGACAGAGGTGAGCCTGAGAGACAGAGGTGAGCCTGAGAGACAGAGGTGAGCCTGAGAGACAGAGGTGAGCCAGAGAGACAGAGGTGAGCCAGAGAGACAGAGGTGAGCCTGAGAGACAGAGTGAGAGACAGAGGTGAGCCTGAGAGACAGAGGTGAGCCTGAGAGACAGAGGTGAGCCTGAGAGACAGAGGTGAGCCGAGAGACAGAGGTGAGCCTGAGAGACAGAGGTGAGCCTGAGAGACAGAGGTGAGCCTGAGAGACAGAGGTGAGCCAGAGAGACAGAGGTGAGCCTGAGAGACAGAGGTGAGCCAGAGAGACAGAGGTGAGCCTGAGAGACAGAGGTGAGCCTGAGAGACAGAGGTGAGCCTGAGAGACAGAGGTGAGCCTGAGAGACAGAGAGGTGAGCCTGAGAGACAGAGGTGAGCCTGAGAGACAGAGGTGAGCCTGAGAGACAGAGGTGAGCCTGAGAGACAGAGGTGAGCCTGAGAGACAGAGGTGAGCCTGAGAGACAGAGGTGAGCCTGAGAGACAGAGGTGAGCCTGAGAGACAGAGGTGAGCCTGAGAGACAGAGGTGAGCCTGAGAGACAGAGGTGAGCCTGAGAGACAGAGGTGAGCTTGAGAGACAGAGGTGAGCTTGAGAGACAGAGGTGAGCCTGAGAGACAGAGGTGAGCCTGAGAGACAGAGGTGAGCCTGAGAGACAGAGGTGAGCCAGAGAGACAGAGGTGAGCGAACCGTCCGGTTGGACAGTTGTCCATCGTTGTCCATCGTTGTCAGTCATGATTACCTGTTGATTTGAAGGCACGAACTTAAATAGGAAAGTGCTGGTGTTTGCCTTTTGAGAAACTGTCGAACCTGTTGTTCAAGTCGTCACCGTATTGGTTAATTATCAGCCCGATCAGTACAAGAACAGTGACGGCTGTTAGTTTGAAGAACGGCACTTGGATTTGAGAACTTGGTGTTTTGGAGAAGCAACTGAAGTTCAGAACCGGTTATCGTACAAGCGAGGAAAAGCCTAAACTATCAGAGGCAGAAGCGAATTGAACTTCCCCACAGGAAGCTACTTGGGAGCGAAGCGATCAGAGTAGCTTGTGGTAGCTTGAAGTACATCTCGAAGATGCATGCAACCCATACAGCTAGAGCATGGCTAGAGAGTCCAGATGTGCTTCATTTTACTGGACCAGAACGCACGAAGAGCGCCGTGGAAAAGTCGAATGCTGGGCATCTTAAATATTCGCTGGCTGCAAGGCGCACTGGCACAAATAAACTATTCATGTCTGTGTTGGCGTGTGCGTGTGGCTCTCGGAACAAGGATAGCTGTGCCTGTCAAACAATGGAAAAAGTACATAGAAACTGCGAGTTGGTTCCGTTCTAAATACTTCGCAGAAACATTATATCGTGCTGAGCTCTCCGCGCGCCTAATGGAATCGCTTTAAAATGTTGCGGCAATTCCGTGCATGATGACGCGTAAGAAACAGACTTAGACAGACTGGAAGTTCCACCGTGTCAAAGATGCGCACCGCCTTCATCGGCCGTGGCTGCGGAAACTTTGGCAGAAGCTGCACTGCAGTGCTCGAGCACTGACCGACCGTGAGCACAGTACATCGACACGGTTTGGTGGATTTCCTGTCGGACTTATTTCCGCCAGAAAAAAAAAACAATATCGTGGTCCTTCAGGTGCGCATTGCTTCGTCACTTTTTTCGCTAAATATGGATGTTAAAGGCATCCATTACATGTCAAAGACACGGTCCAAGTCCTCTTGAAGATTACCAGCTACACTTACCAGCAGCGCACAACACCTTACAACATGCATTTGATCAAACACCTAATTGATCCAAAATCCAACATGCATGCTTCGACATCTCGTGCAAATTCTGAGCAGCGCTGTCCCCCATTATTGGGTGGTACGATTGTCACAATCCCCATTTGATATGCATCACACAATAGCGCGTGTGGCCACCGTGACGCCTTGTGACCACCCTGCCCAGCTGGCTGCTGCCGCTGCTGATCCGCGGCCTGCTGGTGCATTTCCCGCCCGTCAGCGAGCACGGTGGCGACCTCCAGGAGTTCGGCTTCCTGATGGGCACCTTCCCGACGCCCCCCGGCGTGTTCGTGTTCGCAACCCTCTACAAGATCGATGTCGATATGGTGAGCGCACGTGGCCGGTTCCGTTGCTGGTGGACGGAACTCATGAGTGTGTCTTTGGGCGTGACTAGTGGGTGAACCGGTGGGCCTGACTTATGAGTGTGTCATTTGGCATGGCTCATGGGTGGGCCGGTGGGCGTGGCTCATGGGTGGGCCGGTAGGCATGGCTCATGGGTGGGCCGGTGGGCGTGGCTCATGGGTGGGCCGGTAGGCGTGGCTCATGGGTGGGCCGGTGGGCGTGGCTCATGGGTGGGCCGGTGGGCGTGGCTCATGGGTGGGCCGGTGGGCGTGGCTCATGGGTGGGCCGGTAGGTGTGGCTCAGGGGTGAGCCGGTGGGCGTAGCTCATGGGTGGACTGGTGGGCGTGGCTCATGTGTGGTCCAGTGGGCGTGGCACCGGACATGACGAGGCGGATTAGGTCGGCACAGGTACGACGAGAAAACAGTGGCGAGAGTCAGATGTGGACAATTCCTTGTGCGTTTCTGTCGGCGTACTTCTTCGTCAAGCTTTCGGCTGTATGCTTATTACATATTTTGTGGATCTCTTTCACGCAAGTCCAATTCGGTGCGTTGTGGTATTAATTATCTCATCTCATGTTTGCCGGTTCTGTGTCCCGCTCAGTTTCCACTCAGTGTGCGCACCTGTTCCAACAATGTGTCATTGTGACCAAGACCGTAGCCGAGAGCTCGGATTGACTTTTCGAATAGGAGTCCCTGGTCACGATGCAACACCATCGTGCGCCTAATTGTACCAGTGAACACGGCAAGTGAATACTGATTAAGGATTGCAATGCTCAACGTTCACGCAACGTGCACAGCCTTGCAAGCGGCCGTCCGTGTATAATGTCAGGAGTAGCATAACCTACCGACAACTATCCTGCACAGCACAGGTAACTGTAACGACATGTTATCGTCAAGGAGCAGAGAATAGTGTGTCAAAGTATGCGGGCAGAAGATGAATTGTCGTGATTAGTGCTCATAAGTGCCTTGCAGGCGAATTGCCGCGCAAGCCCCTGCTGCCAACCTGGCCGCTTAAAAAAAGAATCGCATCTGCGCAGCAATTGTCCAGAATGTGCGCACGTGGCCATGTTTTGTCGACAGATTTCAAGAGCGCTGGTCGCCTGCACGCTCCTGGCCATGCCGTTCATGCTGCTGTCGGCCAAGATGGCGTCCATTGGCGTGGTGCCTGTGGACTGGTACGTGTCATCTCTGCGCCACGTGGTGTTTTACACCACGGCCGTGGGAGCCACGTCGCTGGTCTGCGTCATCACCGTCATCTGCGTCACCTGCAAGTACCGCCGCATGCCGTACCACATCACCGTCAACCTGCTCCTGGCCCAGGTGGGTATTGCACTACGTCTGCTGCTGGCCCAGGTGGGTATTGCACTACGTCTGCTGCTGGCCCAGGTGGGTATTGCACTACGTCTGCTGCTGGCCCAGGTGGGTACTGCACTACATCTGCTGCTGGCCCAGGTAGGTACTGCACTATATCTGCTGCGGGCCCAGGTGGGCACTGCACTATATCTGCTGTTGGCCCAGGTGGGTACTGCACTATATCTGCTGCTAGCTCAGGTGGGTACTGCACTATATCTGCTGCTGGCTCAGGTGGGTACTGCACAATATCTGCTGCTGGCCCAGGTGGTTACCGCATTGCACTTGCTACTGCGACATGTAGGTATTACGCTCCACCTTCTGTTGACCAGGGTAGGTAGTGCAATGCTGCACTACTCACGCCGTTGGCACAGGTGGTTAGTTCTTACTTGATGCAAATTATCGGCATCGTCTCACTAGCTTGAAGAGTCATGAAAGATCATTTCACATCGAGATGGTACTTAAACCTGCAAGAATTGACAACATGAAGTGCTTAAAACATAATGAATACAGTGCTTGAAGAACACGAAGTGTGACACAATGTCATTTTATCATATTACGCCATGGTGGGAGTACTTTGATGCAGACTTAAGGGCGGCTTCATGCAATGGCTCATGCAAAAACAAATATTCGTGGTAATGAGGTGAAATTTGTGTCTTGCTTGGTGTCTTATTGGTGTCTTGTCATACTCTTGTGTAGAGTATGACAAAGAATAGCGCGTCAGAGTTGAGGTAATTACGTGGTACGTAGCATCGCAGTGCACCAATCACCACACGGTGCAAGCAATGCTCCCATTTTTCCCTACGAATAGGTGCATACCTTTGTGCGAACATTTCCTGGAATGGCAGCAGTGATCAAGAAGAACTGCTCCAAATCATCTTTATTTTCATCACAAAGTCAATCATAGCTCTTCACTTGTAAAATGTTTTATGCATTCAAGGATATGGAAGCCAAAAACGTTTGTTATTAACCATTGCTCAGCACACATTTTTGCAGCCGACAGCAGTATTCGAGTTAGTAATATATGCCATATTTTGTTCGCATTTAATTATTTTTATCAGGGTCCAGAGAGTTTGTTAATGACAGCCAAATATAGGTAGTGCAATGTAATTATTTTATCATAAACAGGTTCCGATTTCGCAAGCACTTATGCTTTTATATGCATTTATGTTTGCAAGTATCAACCTTACCGATGCATCATCAGTTGCATGTTCGAACATGCTACGCGATGTGGCGATTACCCTATTGCACCAACAAGCTAAATAAATAGGGATTAAAAGGAAAAGGACCGATGCAATAGTGGATGACACCGACGGCAAACGTATTGACAGGTGAACCAATACAAAGCAATGAAGGGGAATCACAAGTAAAGTACATTTTCTTCACCTTCACATTTCCGCTCACGCCACGTCACTCTGTAACTGCCCGCCAGGCAGTGCGGCCAGTTGATCTTGATTTTCACCTGGGGGAACATCGGAAAAAGGCCTCCCAAACCCCAGAAAAGGACACTTTGGTATATACATGAAGAATCGAAGATGGCACTTTTACAGCCTATTGTACAGAAGTACACACCTAATTTTGATAAGGAAAAGTCTGAAAAAAATATAACCATTCTCAAAAAGACCGCAACTTGGTTTGTGCCATTTTATTTCGAGGCCTCCAAAATTCGCTAAGTATGCCTCCTGTCCCACCCCAATTTGAACAGGGCCGCCTTCTGTTCAAATATCGGCGAATGGGAGGGACATGTCGCAGTGTACCAAATAGGAGAGTGTGAAAACCACTCTGAAGCTATGAAGGACTCCTTGATATGTCCAGGCCTTGTCCTAGCCGTCCAACGGGCAACCTGAGCTGCCAGAAAGGCCCAGTGAGCCTTCAAGGGGAATTCCAAGGCTTCGGAAGGACACTTGACCTCTCAATTTAGGGCATTATGACCTGACAAATGGGCAAGTTGACCTACAATGAGTGCATTTATGAGTGAGGGAGGAAGAAATATCACCTAGGGCTGCGTGATGAAGGGAAACATACCATCTGGCTTCAGGCTTGCCTTTTGCTGTTTGTCAGGAGGCATCAGTGGGAGAAGTTTTATTTTGTTCGGTGTCACGCAATGAAGTAAAGTCGTATAGGGGCCCAGGAGCACTTGGAAGGGCACTTTGACCCCTAGCTTTACCTATAAAAATTCCCCATCGCCAACTGTGCATTAAACTGCCTTGACAGAAAGTAGAGAGCGCCAGAGGAAGTATGTTCTATTTTTGCCAACTCAAGCCTTAGTTTGACGAGGAAGGCCGTTGCATCAACCTGCCTCTGTATCAGGTAACCCCAGTCTTCTGCATTGAGGGAGAAATATCATTACCGGTTGCTCAGTGGGCATCATTCCAACATTTTGTGCATAAATATTTAACCTAAATGTTTGGTGAAGACAGTGGAGGGAATGTAGTCCAGTGACCATGGTCAAGAGGCCTTACAATATCAAGCATGAGGCCACCACCCACAGGTTAGCGTTATTGTGCTTACGAGCGGGGCCAGACTGAGTCCCACTTCAACTACCAGTAGACAGTAAACTGAGCAGCCAGTCGGGCCATGACAGTCCCACTTCAACTACCAGTAGACAGTAAACTGAGCAGCCAGTCCCACTTCAACTACCAGTAGACAGTAAACTGAGCAGCCAGTCGGGCCATGACAGTCCCACTTCAACTACCAGTAGACAGTAAACTGAGCAGCCAGTCGGGCCATGACGCTTCAACTACCAGTAGACTGTAAACTGAGCAGCCAGTCGGGCCATGACGCTTCAACTACCAGTAGACAGTAAACTGAGCAGCCAGTCGGGCCATGACGCTTCAACTACCAGTAGACAGTAAACTGAGCAGCCAGTCCCACTTCAACTACCAGTAGACAGTAAACTGAGCAGCCAGTCGGGCCATGACGCTTCAACTACCAGTAGACAGTAAACTGAGCAGCCAGTCGGGCCATGACGCTTCAACTACCAGTAGACAGTAAACTGAGCAGCCAGTCGGGCCATGACAGTCCCACTTCAACTACCAGTAGACAGTAAACTGAGCAGCCAGTCGGGCCATGACGCTTCAACTACCAGTAGACAGTAAACTGAGCAGCCAGTCGGGCCATGACGCTTCAACTACCAGTAGACAGTTAACTGAGCAGCCAGTCGGGCCATGACGCTTCAACTACCAGTAGACAGTAAACTGAGCAGCCAGTCGGGCCATGACGCTTCAACTACCAGTAGACAGTAAACTGAGCAGCCAGTCGGGCCATGACGCTTCAACTACCAGTAGACAGTAAACTGAGCAGCCAGTCGGGCCATGACGCTTCAACTACCAGTAGACAGTAAACTGAGCAGCCAGTCGGGCCATGACACTTTCGAGAGGCTGACGTTACAGGCAGGTGACCTGGAACAGTACGGCTGACGTTACAGGCAGGTGACCTGGAACAGTACGGCTGACGTTACAGGCAGGTGACCTGGAACAGTACGGCTGACGTTACAGGCAGGTGACCTGGAACAGTACGGCTGACGTCACAGGCAGGTGACCTGGAACAGTACAGCTGACGTTACAGGCAGGTGACCTGGAACAGTACGGCTGACGTTACAGGCAGATGACCTGGAACAGTACGGCTGACGTTACAGGCAGGTGACCTGGAACAGTACAGCTGACGTTAAAGGCAGGTGACCTGGAACAGTACGGCTGACGTTACAGGCAGGTGACCTGGAACAGAACGGCTGACGTTACAGGCAGGTGACCTGGAACAGTACGGCTGACGTTACAGGCAGGTGACCTGGAACAGTACGGCTGACGTTACAGGCAGGTGACCTGGAACAGTACGGCTGACGTCACAGGCAGGTGACCTGGAACAGTACAGCTGACGTTACAGGCAGGTGACCTGGAACAGTACGGCTGACGTTACAGGCAGGTGACCTGGAACAGTACGGCTGACGTTACAGGCAGGTGACCTGGAACAGAACGGCTGACGTTACAGGTAGGTGACCTGGAACAGTACGGCTGACGTTACAGGCAGGTGACCTGGAACAGTACGGCTGACGTTACAGGCAGGTGACCTGGAACAGTACGGCTGACGTCAGAGGCAGGTGACCTGGAACAGTACGGCTGCCACCAAACGGTAGCCATGTTCGATGCGAGCTGTCCTGTGCTGTCCACTCGGCTGAATCTGGAATTGTTTTGTGACAGTGCTTCCGCGCACTTTCGTTGGTGAGGAGATACAATTACATCCATTGTAAGATCAATGGCATAATTCAGGTTTACTTCTAAAATGTGTGGCTTATTTTATGATCCAGAAATAATTCAAAGCTTCAAATTTCAATATGCCGCTTTGGGCCCAATGGTTTCACTATCCCCTAATTAGACCGATTTATGAGACATTTTCCAGTTATGAACAAATGGAACGTATTTCTGTACCTTGTGCTTATCAAGAGCAGCATTTTGTCTTCACATTTTGGGAGTCAATGCATCGGAAATTTATTCAACTTGATCATGACGGTAGGATCTCTGGAGTAGCCTTGGAGACATATCTGGTTTTAGCAGCCATTCTGGCAGCTCTACATGACGTATTTGTGCTCGTCTCAGCGCGTGCATTAACTAGCACGTGGCTCCAGGATAGACTCAAATGACCGGGACGTCATCTTATCTACCTTTGGGTAGGCCGTTGTCTCCAAATGGTTCGATCACCCCATCTCACTCCATCGTATTATATTCCTAATTTCCCAATTAGTATATGTATTCTTAATGGTTCGATATGGAACCCTATGGACCCCCCACCCCCCCTCCGCTACCAATGCTGGGATAAACGGCAACATATGTATTGTTCCCAGTCCTAAACTAATCGATGTCATAAAACGAAGCTCCCGTTGTATGACGCAAAGTAATTAAATTGTGCTCAACATAAAGAGCGTAATAAAGGTTTTCTTCCGAAAGCGGACTGGAGCAGGTCCAAACTGCCTTCAAATGTGTCCTCAAGTCCTGTATGTGATTGCTTCACTTAGGTTTTCAGATCCAAATCCAGAGGTATAGGCATTTACAGAGACGGGTGAGCCAGAGAACGCATATTTCACATGCTCCTGTCCTACAGTTATTGAAATCTAGGAGTGTAGCACCCAATGGCGTTGCCACAAATACTTCCAGGGGGCCTCCTACTCACCGAAAGAGGGCCTCCACTGTGTTAGGGCCTCCTATTGATTTTTAGGCTCTTAGCATGGTTCCATAATGGGAAACATGATTTCATATTGATGTATTGTTTGTTCTTGGCATGGTGCATCATTTACGCAAAACGCAATAGCAATAATATTTGTATTTCGCTGAGAGCTGAGCCAAACTAGGGTATAAATAAGTAATATGTGGATAAATGCCTAAGTGCCAAAACAAACCAATGTCTTAATGCTTTCTCGACCAGAGGAATCTTTCCGCTGGCATCTAGATTGCAGCGAGCTGGCGGAGCTGGTGCTGAGCATATCTTAAAGATATCTCCCATTGATCAATCCACTTCTATGTCCACCAAGTCTAACTGAATATAGCTAGATTCATCACTACTGTTAGTCATTCCCACCAGCTTGATACCATACGCAAGCTTAAACGATCATTTCTCAGTCCGAGGACGACAATTTCGTGAAGGTGACAACGAGAAGTGGATTGAATTGGTTTTCTGATCGCCATCTTAGGGATTTATTTATTTTTGTATAACATTTGGTGCTGGCTGCAAGGCACCTGGTATACAAGCTAAAATAATAAATCCTCAGCGAATAAATTCACGGCAAGAACAGACATTGAACATCCATGCATAAATGACAATGCAACAATGCAACAATGGCAATGCATAAATAAGGCGAAGCCTTCAAATTACACGCTGTCGCCCCGATGGTTTACGCTGTGCTGTACCGTTTTGTAAATAACGTCGTTGAGAAGGTATTGACGCTTCGAAGCTCTAATCATGCAGGCTGTAATCACAGAAGACAAGTTTGTAGGAAGAAAATGCACTTAAAAACAGCATTCCTCCAATTTTATTTGGGGCATCGGTGTTGTTTTGTATGCTTGTGAGGGGAAATTTTCCCCCTCAATGTTGGCTTTGTCCCAAGGGTATATGCTTCTGAAAATTATTTGGGGGCCCAGTGGCGTACCTATATTTGCGTCAATGGGGAGGGGGAGGCAAACATATGTAGCATAGTCTATGTTAAATACTGTTTTGGCCGCCTCATTCATATGATAGTATAAGCCCGTATTACGCAACCCGTAATGCTGCAACCCCGTAAGCGATCCGGCCTGCCTGCAACTGTTACGCGCCTAGCAACTGTTTTGTCGGCCGCCCGGCCGGCCGGATGTGTGGTCAGCGTTCTGAGACTGTGGTCCCGTGACGGCTGCCGTCTACGACGCAGTACCTGTCGTCATGCTGGCCGCGTCCCCAAAGAAGCACCCCCGATGTGACAGAGCTTCCTGAACTGTGAGCTGCGCGGGTCTGTCGCGGTCTGCTGCATATGTAAATTGAATATCTGTCTTTCGGACTCTAACTTCAGAACGTGTAACATTTACTGTCGGCTGTCTCATCGAACCATTGTACCAACGTCCTTCTGAAACGTGCAAATTGCTGTTTACTGCTGTTTATTTGCTTTCACTAACTGCACAATACATTAGGTGCAGAGTCATCGAACTTTCGGGAGTTTTCGCAACGCGGTCCTTCTAGACTTCATCACGAGCCTGTGAGACGACTATCCTACACGTATTTGGAGGGGGTCCACCTATCCCATTAAACAAGTCGTCGGATTTCGACCAATATGTTGTCAAATGGAACCTTTTTACATAAAATAATTAGTGACCTAATGAATTATCCTGTGGGGGGACTAGTCTACCACTATCGTTTCTGATTCGTCGGATTTCAGCCCTAAGTCCCCCACCCTGTTCGAGGATTTTCTTTTGATATCCCTTGATAAGTCACCTCACACTGCTGAAATTACACCTATACAAATCACTTTCAAATGCAAAATTTCCCAATTTCAGACATTCCAGTTCATAGCGCCCGGTCGCCACGACGTCGACGTTCGTGCACGTGCACACCCATCTTGCGCATTCGGCGCATTCACCACATTTCGTGCGATGCTACGGTTTCTGCTAGGCCTCCTACGTTTTGGTAATTGCTGCCACGTGATAGACTTGCGCCATATTTGACGTGATGGAATGCTTCGTATGGGCGTTCGCTGTGAAAATTCGATTAATTAAATTCGATCATTAGTTCCCTACTTCCCACATTTTATGATGGTTAAGCAATGCGGATACCAGCTGAGCTTTGATGCACCCAATATATTTGATTAAATATGCTCCCAGATTGGTTACCGAGCCGAGGCTCTGCCTCAGTGTTCTTTTTTTGACCACGTTTCGTCTTTCTTCGTCTACGGATGTGTCTTAGAGCTCCAATCCATTTTTGTTGGGGACCCAACACATTTTCGAAACTCCTGCTCGTTTTAGGGTTTTGTTGCTTTTTTTGTGCACAGAGGTTTTTTGTAGGTGTAGGGGCGTTTTCAAAGATCCCGATGTGTTTATTTAGTGCCCAGTCTTTTTGTTCGTATTGGGACCATGTTGCTTTTTGCGGCCCTAGCCTCTTTTTCAGGCCCTTGTACCGTCGCATGGCCCTTGTGTGCCTTGAGAGCTTCCGGTATATTTTTTTAAAGCTCCCGGTATGTGTATTTAGGGCTGCAACGTATGTTTTATGGCCCTGTCTCTTTTTGAAATACTGTGTGCTTTGCAGGGCCAGTTGCATTATCGGCCCCCGTTGTGCCCTTAGGGTCCCCCTATGTATATTTCGGGCTTCTGGCGCACATTTGTGGGGCCCCAGTATGATTTTTGGGCTTCGGTGGGATTTTTCTGGGTCCCAGCGCGACTTATCGCGCCCAGGCGCGTGATTCCGGGGACCCAACGCCTAGTTTTCTGGGCTCAACGCGATTTGTGTGGATCTGTTCTGAATTTTATGTAAAATCCTAATCACGGCCTGATTTTTAGAGTCCCTGGCGCCATGTTTTTGTATCTCACCTCGATTTTTTTTCCAGCTCCGGTATGTTTTTTTCGGGGCCGTAAGAGATTTGTGAAAGTATCTGATGATATGTTCGATGCTCCAGAGCCACTTTCCTGACCCGGAAATTTATGTTTTGGAATCCCTTCTTATTTTGGAGGGCTCCAGCTTCAATTTTTTCCCGGATACCGATGCGATTTTTGGGGTCACACTGTGCTTATGTGGGGCCCTAGACGCCAATTTGTGTGGGCCCCGACGTGAATGTTTGATGCCCAGACCAAATTTTTAGGACTACCGATGGGAATTGTGGGTCCCGAGCGCGATATTTTTTTGTTTGTTTGGGGGGGGGGCGGTTCCAGTTTGCGGGGCGCGTTGTACTTAGCTGTGGCCCCAACGTGATCTTTGCGGTTCCTGTTTGCATATATTCGGGCCTCGGAGCGAGTTTTCTGGGGCTCCCTGCCCCTCCCGCCGTATTTATTTGGAGCTTCCTGCATGAATTCTGGTGCACCGACCCGAATTTTGGTGGCCCCAGCGCGACTTTTGGGGGCCCGACACGATTCTTGGGAACTTATCAATCTTAGGAGGGAGGGGGCATTTGCCCCTTTGATATGCCACTGCGGTCGCACCCGGAGACCGAAAAATCGTACCGGCGGTACGATTCTTTGGTCTATGGGTGCGATTTTTTTTCGGTGCTCAGACACGTTTTTTCCGGTGCCCAACGGGCTTTTGGGGGACTTTGACCCGATTTTTGATGCCGCAGAGTGACATTCCGGTTGAGAATTGGTTTTTGGGGGCAGCTGCAATCTTTGGGTCCCCTGCGCGACCTTTTGGACCCCCAGTGTGATTTTCAAGGACTGCGACGCGACTTTTTTTCAGTCCAATACAATCTTTTGTGTCCCGACGTCGTTTGCTTGGATCCATAGCGCGAGTTTTAGCGACCTCGACACTTTTTGGTGGTGCAATACGCCTTAGAGGCTTTTGGTGTCATTGTTGGGGCCCCAGAGTGATTATCCATGTCCGGATTGTTTTTCGTTGCCCCGGCTATCATTTGTGTCCCAATGAGACTGTTGGGGAACGGTACGACCTGTCGTGCCCCTAGCGTGATTTTCATGGCCCGGGCGTGACTTTTTGGTACTCCCAGGCTCAGCGTGATTTTTAGGATCCCCGGCCGGATCTTTTTGGGCCCATATCGTGATTTTCAAGTCACCCGGTACGACTCCTACCATTTCTTAGGGGCTTCTTCTTGCAAATTATTGGCCTCCTCTCGCGTCTTAGGGGTCTCGTCTCATTTCCTGGAGCATCTTTAACGGTTTTGGATGTCTCCTCGTGTGTCTTACCCTCCTCCGTATTCAATGGCCCACCTCTCCCGTTTTGGAGGGCCTCCTCCTACATCCTGGGGCCCCTTTAACATGACATGGGGCTTTCTCTCATGTTCCAGGAGCATTCTCTGCCAAATTAGGGGCCTCCTGCCACGCCTCGTGGGCCTCCTCCTTTGTCCTGGCAAAGCCTTTCCCGTCTTGAGGGGATGTTCAATTTTGGAAACCTCACATCCGCCCATATCTGCTGCCACTCCCATCCTAAGGGCCTCCTCTCATTTCCCGGGAACTCTTTCCGGTCTTCGGGGCCTCATTCGGCCCTGGAGGCCTCCTACTCCGTCTTGAGTGACTCCTTCTCGAGTCCGCCAGGGGCCTCCTTTTCTCTTCTATAGGCCTTATTTTTCAAATTAGTGGCCTCCTCTTACATCTTAGGGGCCTCCTGCTCTGCGTTTTGATTCGATCTTTGTCCATATCAAGGGTGGCCTCTTATCTCCTGGTGGATTCCTCTTCTCTCCGAGGTACCTCCTCTTCGAAATTACAAGCAACCTTTCCTATCTCAGCTGCCTTGTCGTTTCCTGGGGACCTTCTTACCCGTCTTGAAACCTTCTTTCTTGCCTGGGAGCCATCCCTCTTATCTAATGGCCTTTCTCTCCTATTGTTAGGGGCCTCCTCGTTCATCATGGGGTCTAATTTCTAATCCTGTGTCGTCCTTTTCCGAATTTGGTGCCTCCTGCCACGTTTCTGGATCGTCCTTTTCTATCTAGGTGGAACCTTACCCGTTTTGAGACCTGCTTTTGCGTCTCCGAACCGTCATCTCATATCCACTGGCTTTCTCTTCCGTCTTAGGCCCTCCTCTCATTCTATGGGGCCTCCCTTCCCATATTGGGACCTCCTTTTCAATCTTGGGGCCCTCAGTGCCAATTGTTAGCACTTTCTTGATTTATGGGGTCTCCTATCCTCTCCTACGTGACTCCCTTTTTTATATTAGGGGCCTCCTCTCACGTCTTGGAGGCCCCCTCACCTGTGTTTGGAGCCTCATTATCCTCTTAGCAGGGATCTTTTGCGTCATAGTCCCATATCCTCTCTCCTAGGGTCCTCCTCTTCCAAAATATGGGCCTCATCTGGCTGGTCTCAGTTGCCTTCTCTCATTCCTGCGGAGACCTTCTTACCCATCTTGGGGCTCCCTCTTGCGTCCGGAGAAATATCTCCTATCATTCCTTGTTTTCTATTGTAGGGGCCTCCTCTTCCATCTTGGGGGCCTCGTTTTCCAAATTAAGAATATCCTGCCACCCATCGGAAGCCTTCTTGTCTAACCTGGGTGGCTTCTTGCCCGTTTCGGTGGCATCCTTTTCGTCCTGGGGAGTCCCAATCTCTGTCCTACGTCTCTTATAGGGACCGGATTAGATTTCCCGAGGGCTTCGTTGCCAGCCTTGGGGCCTCCTTGACAGCATAATCTTCTGTCTCGTCGGCCTCTTTGCTCACCTTTTTTCCTGTGCATTTCCGGATAGGAGCCTCCTCAAATTTCAAGGGGCGGCGCCCCCCCCCCCCCCAGTCTCACGGCAAGGGGGGGGCGACTGCCCCCTCTGCCCCCCGGTGGCGAAGCCCCTGGTAGCACCATGCCAAACCCAAACTTGGCTACGATCCTACTGCTTTTCCACTTCATGATGGAAAACCGGTAGATCATCTGGTTGGAGCGCCGGTCTGGACTGGTCTCCCCTGTCCGGGGGGGTTTAGTGGCGCATCGACTGCAGTGGTCATGCACCTCTCCCCTGTCCTGGCAAGACAGGGTTAGAGTCGCTTCGCGCGCTCGCATTTAGCCCCCGGCTGTGAGGGTTAGCTGGCAACTGACCTGATAAGGCCGGGGACGAGCTACCGTGGCGGCCGTGTCGGTGCATTGACTCTCCCGGTCAAAATTCTGCCGTTGAACTGGAATACGTTGATTGGGTGGTGGGGACAGAGTTCACGCAACAAGCTCTGCTTAGCAATAGAACCCTGGTTCATAAAACCACACCAGCAAGAATTCGGACTCAATTTATATCTTTTTTTAAACACAAAAAAACAACAGCACCAAGAAATAATAATATGCCCTTTTGAAGGCAAGCCTTGCCATTGACTCATAGCATTATTCGGAGATCGGGTTACTTCCGCAGCTACTGCCTCTGCACAGGCGTGTCGGACCTACATTAAAGGCTTAAATGGGTCATGTTCATGAACTATGGTTCTGTTCTTCATCCTTGCCACCTATTTTCGCATTACTGTATCATCCTTTCTGCTCGCCTTCATCGTGGTGTTTCTCTGTGTCGGTTTATCATCGGGCAGCTACCGATCGCCATATCCGGCAGCTGCTGATTCTTTGTGTCTAGCAGTTGCTGAATTTTATTCTCTGGCAGCTGCTTGCTATGTTATAAAGTCATAAAGTATTAAGGCTTAATAAGAGCCACAGGGGCCCGTCTGGGTTAAGCCTATCTAGAAAAGGTACTAGGAATGTACATATTCCCACCCCAATCAATCCCTTATCCCAAGTTCCTAGGAAGCTACATATCCCAGCCTATCTAGCACCACTCACTTGCTACCGCATAACACCCTCAACAATCACAAGCTCCTCCCATCACACCCATCGTGCCACCATAGGAAATATCATCAGCATCACATCCCGAAGGAAGGTGCCGAATCCACTGCTAGGCACACCCCACACAAATTCATAAAGCGTTCAGACTTAATAAGAGACTCACTTGCTATTGCATAATACACTCAACAATTACAAACTCCTCCCATCATACCCATTGTGCTACCATAGACAATCTCATCAGTATCACATCCCGAAGGAAGGTGCTGAATCCACTGCTAGGTACACCCTATATAAAGTCATAAAGCGTTTAGACTTAATAAGAGACTCACTTGCTATTGCATAACACACTCAACAATTTCAAACTCCTCTCAACTCCCAACTCCTCCCTGTCGATCAACCCTCCCTGGAATACAGAAAAACAAGCCCCCTATTCTTATAATGATTGTCTATGCCGTTTTTAAAGATGTTCAGTGTGTTGCTACTGACAATGGTTCCTGGCAGCTGGTTCCAGTGTTCTACTACCCTGTTGGTGAAGAAAGACTGTCTTAACCTTGTCCTGCTGTGATTAACTTTAATTTTGAATTGATGACCTCTAATTGCATCATTTCTGTTAAATTCAACCATTTCCCTGAGATATCCCTGTTCCTGACCATGAACAAATTTAAAAACCTCGATGAGATCTCCTCTCAGCCTTCTATATCTAAGTGAAAACATATACAATTTCTTCAATCTTTTCTCATATGCCAGGTTGCCTATACCATTAACCATTTTTGTTGCCCTCTTTTGTACTCTCTCTAAAAGCCAACAATCTTTCTCATAACTAGGGGACCAAGCTTGGACACAGTATTCCAAATGTGGCCTGACATTTGCACAGTAAAGCTTCCTGATGACCTCCTCACTTTTGTATGACACATTCCTCTGTATTGCCCCAAGCATTCTTAGTGCCTTCTTCCTGGCTTCTTTGGTCTGTTCTGATGCCCCCAATTTTGTGTTCAAAATAACACCTAAGTCCTTCTCCTGCTGAGTCACAGATAGTACTTGGCCACCCATCAAGTATGGAGCCTTCATATGCTGCCTACCTACATGCATGACTTTGCACTTATCAAAATTTAACTTCATTTGCCATTTTTCGGACCACTTCACTAGCTCGTCTAAGTCTTTCTGCAGCAAAACCTGCTCATTGTGCCCTGTTATTGCCCTAAAGATCTTCAAATCATCCGCAAATTTCAAAACCTTACTGCTTAGGCCACATTCAATGCTATTCACATATATAATGAACAATAGTCGCCCCAGTACCGACCCCTGGGGTACTCCACTAAGAACATTTTGCCATGATGACTTTGTACCATTTAGCATCACTCTCTGCTGTCTATCTGAAAGCCACACCTCTATCCATTTTAGGATGCTACCTGCAATACCATGGACCTGAAGCTGCATCATTAACCGTCTATGGGGTACCTTGCCAAAGGCCTTACTAAAGTCAAGGTATGCTACATCAACCTGATTTCCCTGATCAAATTGTTCTGTAGCAAAATAAAAAAAGTCCAAGAGATTTGTGAGACACGATCGCCCTTTTCTAAACCCATGTTGAGTATCTTGAATCAATCTGTTTCCTTCCAGAAAACTAACTATTCTATCCTTGATAATTGATTCGAGTACCTTGCAGACTAGTGAGGCTTACTGGCCTATAGTTTTCAACTTTCCTTCTTTCTCCTTTCTTGAAAATAGGAACTACATTTGCCCGTTTCCAATCTGTAGGAATTTCGTTTTGCGAAACTGATCTACAAAATATTATACTAAGTGGAATTGCCACTTCCTTTTCAGCTTCCCGCAATACCCTAGCATAAATTCCATCAGGTCCTGCTGCCTTGTTTGGCTTTATTTTTCTGATATAATTGAAAACAATATCACTATCAATGAAATCAACATCGTGTATCTGATCACCTGTCATTGAACTGTGGTTCACGGTTGGCAGATTAGTCACATCCTCCACTGTAAACACTGATTTAAACTGCTTGCTCAGCTCCTCACCCATCTCACCATCCTCACTCAATATAGTCCCATTTACTTCCAGTGGACCAATTGTGCTTGAAACTTTACATGCTTGAAACTTTACCTTGAAACCAAATGTTATATGGTAGCGGTTTACTGTTATTGTCTGACAGCTGCTGACTGATATAATAGGGTAGCTGCTGACTTATCTGGTAGCCATTGACTGTTATTGTCTGGCAGCTGCTGACTACTATGCTTTGGCGGCCGCCTACCGCATCCGTGTCCGGCAGATACTGTCTGCTATCCGTATCCTGCAGCTAGTGACTGTGTCCGTGTCCGGCAGCTGGTGACCATGTCCGTGTCCGACATCTGGTGACCATGTCCGTATCGGGCAGCTGGTGACCATGTCCGTGTCGGGCAGCTGGTGACCATGTCCGTGTCGGGAAGCTGGTGACCATGTCCGTGTCGGGCAGCTGGGACCAGTTCGTGTCCGGCAGTGACTGATCATGTCCGTGTCCGGCAGCTGGTGACCATTCTCCTTGTTCGGGTTGGTGACCATGTCCGTGTCCGACAGCTGGTGACCATGTCCGTGTCGGGCAGCTGGTGACCATGTCCGTGTCGGGCAGCTGGTGACCATGTCCGTGTCCGACATCTGGTGACCATGTCCGTATCGGGCAGCTGGTGACCATGTCCGTGTCGGGCAGCTGGTGACCATGTCCGTGTCCGGCAGCTGGTGACCATGTTCGTGTCGGGCAGCTGGTGACCATGTCCGTGTCGGGCAGCTGGTGACCATGTCCGTGTCCGGTAGCTGCTGATCATGTCCGTGTCGGGCAGCTGGTGACCATGTCCGTGTCCGACAGCTGGTGACCATGTCCGTGTCCGGCAGCTGGTGACCATGTCCGTGTCGGGCAGCTGGTGACCATGTACGTGTCCGACAGCTGGTGACCATGTCCGTGTCCGACAGCTGGTGACCATGTCCGTGTCCGGCAGCTGCTGATCATGTCCGTGTCGGGCAGCTGGTGACCATGTCCGTGTCCGACATCTGGTGACCATGTCCGTATCGGGCAGCTGGTGACCATGTCCGTGTCGGGCAGCTGGTGACCATGTCCGTGTCGGGAAGCTGGTGACCATGTCCGTGTCGGGCAGCTGGTGACCATGTCCGTGTCCGACATCTGGTGACCATGTCCGTATCGGGCAGCTGGTGACCATGTCCGTGTCGGGCAGCTGGTGACCATGTCCGTGTCGGGCAGCTGGTGACCATGTCCGTGTCGGGCAGCTGGTGACCATGTCCGTGTCCGGCAGCTGGTGACCATGTCCGTATCGGGCAGCTGGTGACCATGTCCGTGTCCGACATCTGGTGACCATGTCCGTATCGGGAGTTGTCCGTGTCGGGAAGCTGGTGACCATGTCCGTGTCCGGAAGCTGGTGACCATGTCCATATCGGGCAGCTGGTGACCATGTCCGTGTCGGGCAGCTGGTGACCATGTCCATGTCCGACATCTGGTGACCATGTCCGTATCGGGCAGCTGGTGACCATGTCCGTGTCGGGCAGCTGGTGACTGTCCGTGTCCGGCAGCTGGTGACCATGTCCGTGTCGGGCAGCTGGTGACCATGTCCGTGTCCGACAGTTGGTGACCATGTCCGCATCGGGCAGCTGGTGACCATGTCCGTGTCCGACAGCTGGTGACCATGTCCGTGTCCGGCAGCTGGTGGCTGCCGTCGGCGCGCTGCTGTGGTATTGCCTGGATGACAAAGTGCCGTGGCAGCTGTACCTCAAGTTCGTCACGTTCACCTTTGGCCAGTTCGCCGGCCGTGTGTGGGCGGCACTGCTGGCGCTCACGCTCACTTTGCTCAGCCGCTACACGGTGGGCGTGGTGCGCCGCCTCTCCGCCGCCTGCCTCCTCGTCGGCTGGGGGTGAGTAGCCGCTAGACGGTGGGCGTGGTGCGCCGCCTCTCCGCCGCCTGCCTCCTCGTCGGCTGGGGGTGAGTAGCCGCTAGACGGTGGGCGTGGTGCGCCGCCTCTCCGCCGCCTGCCTCCTCGTCGGCTGGGGTGAGTAGCCGCTAGACGGTGGGCGTGGTGCGCCGCCTCTCCGCAGCCTGCCTCCTCGTCGGCTGGGGGTGAGTAGCCGCTAGACGGTGGGCGTGGTGCGCCGCCTCTCCGCCGCCTGCCTCCTCGTCGGCTGGGGTGAGTAGCCGCTAGACGGTGGGCGTGGTGCGCCGCCTCTCCGCAGCCTGCCTCCTCGTCGGCTGGGGGTGAGTAGCCGCTAGACGGTGGGCGTGGTGCGCCGCCTCTCCGCCGCCTGCCTCCTCGTCGGCTGGGGGTGAGTAGCCGCTAGACGGTGGGCGTGGTGCGCCGCCCCTCCGCCGCCTGCCTCCTCGTCGGCTGGGGGTGAGTAGCCGCTAGACGGTGGGCGTGGTGCGCCGCCTCTCCGCCGCCTGCCTCCTCGTCGGTTGGAGGTGAGTAACCGCTAGACGGTGGGCGTGGTGCGCCGCCTCTCCGCCGCCTGCCTCCTCGTCGGTTGGGGGTGAGTAACCGCTAGACGGTGGGCGTGGTGCGCCGCCTCTCCGCCGCCTGCCTCCTCGTCGGTTGGAGGTGAGTAACCGCTAGACGGTGGGCGTGGTGCGACGCCTCTCCGCCGCCTGCCTCCTCGTCGGTTGGGGGTGAGTAACCGCTAGACGGTGGGCGTGGTGCGCCGCCTCTCCGCCGCCTGCCTCCTCGTCGGCTTGGGGTAAGTAACCGCTACACGGTGGGCGTGGTGCGCCGCCTCTCCGCCGCCTGCCTCCTCGTCGGTTGGGGGTGAGTAACCGCTACACGATGGGCGTGGTGCGCCGCCTCTCCGCCGCCTGCCTCCTCGTCGGTTGGGGGTGAGTAAGCAGGTGCGGCCCACCTCACCGCACGGCTCTGTCGGCTGCCATGGGACGCCAGCGTCGCCAAAGTGCTTCAGTGCTGACGCGCTCCGCGCTGGGTCAGACTGTCGGGGGCTAACTGGTCACACAGGTCACCGAGATGGCGGACAGCAACAGACATGACAGTTGCAGGCGCCGGGAGACCACCACGCCCTGCTGTATCGTCAGCGTACCGGCCGAACACTGTTGGTACCCCGCTGCAGGGCCAAACACTGGCTCATGTGCAGTTCTCTTCCAACACCTGGGATCTCGCCCTGAATCAAAGTAGCATATTTCCCTTCACAGCTTCGAAGAGAGTACATGATCATTATATGCTGCTGATGGCTTGCAAAAGTAGGGTAACTAACAATTTAACAAGCTTATTTACGGCAACGAGATAACTCCAAACGACCATGGTCGCTTAACGGGATTACCGATTTAGGCATAGGATTATACACGGAACTCAGAATGCACATTGTTGTGTGCATTTTGCACACAACAGTGCAAAATGTTCTGCTATTTTCGTCTCCGTTTTATGCTTGAACCCACGAACTAGGATTGGAATGCGGCCCTACCAGGGTGTCGACAATTTGTGCCAGTGCGGCGTCTGTCCGAGGTCATGGTCTCGGTGATTAGAGGAGACAGAATCTGTGAGGGAGTGAAGCAGGACATGGCCACCCGGCCGGTCCGCCGCTGGTCTCTCCGCACAGCAGCACCTCCGCGGCCATTCAATCTGATCCCGCTTTCTCGGTATATATGCCCGATCTTTGCGTACTCAATGAGAGCCGGAGCCATACCGAAACCAGCCATCGAGCAAGATGAAGAGAGCGCCGAGTCCCACGTTCGCCTGACTTGTGGTAGTGCAGCCGTCTCCCAAAGCACAGCCTTGCTCAACATGAATGCAGCTGTGACTTTGCCATGGCGATGGTGCTGAAGTCGCCACAGCTGCGACATCGACACCGACGGTGTTCGACACTTGCTGATGCGGCTACCATTAGCAGCTGGATGTCAACAACTGTGGTCATCGGCCACAACAATCTGACGCACAAGGGCTGACAGTGCGCGCGTACCGCATGCGACGACGGCACAGACGTGATCGTGCCAGGACGGCGCGTCGGCCGGACCAGGCATCATCACGACAGCTAGTCTACACCGTCGAGGAGTGACCACGCGACCCGGTGTCCATGCTGAGCGTCGAAAGTGCCTGCTGGTCTGCAGTTGGCTGTCGATGCCGATGGTGACGTGATGGTCGTGTTGGCTGTCGATGCCGATGGTGACGTGATGGTCGTGTTCGCTGTCGATGCCGATGGTGACGTGATGGTCGTGTTCGCTGTCGATGCCGATGGTGACGTGATGGTCGTGTTGGCTGTCGATGCCGATGGTGACGTGATGGTCGTGTTCGCTGTCGATGCCGATGGTGACGTGATGGTCGTGTTGGCTGTCGATGCCATGGTGACGTGATGGTCTGTTGTTATGCATGGTGACGTATGGTCGTGTTGCTGTCATGCCGATGGTGACGTGATGGTCGTGTTTGTCGATGCCGATGGTGACGTGATGGTCGTGTTGGCTGTCGATGCCGATGGTGACGTGATGGTCGTGTTCCTTCATGCCATGGTGACGTATGTCTGTTTTATCCATTACGTGATGGTCGTGTTCTGTCATGCCGATGTAGTATGGTCTGTTGCTTCATGCCATGTGACGTATGGTCGTGTTGTATGCCATGTGACGTGATGGTCGTGTTGCTGTCATGCCGATGTGACGTGATGGTCGTTTGGCTGTCGATGCCGATGGTGACGTGATGGTCGTTTGCTTCATCCATGTACGTATGGTCGTGTTGCTGTCGATGCCGATGGTGAGTGATGGTCTGTTGGCTTCGATGCCGATGGTGACGTGATGGTCGTGTTGCTGTCGATGCCGATGGTGACGTGATGGTCGTGTTGGCTGTCGATGCCGATGGTGACGTGATGGTCGTGTTGCTGTCGATGCCGATGGTGACGTGATGGTCGTGTTGCTGTCGATGCCGATGGTGACGTGATGGTCGTGTTGCTGTCATGCCGATTACGTGATGGTCGTGTTGTGTGATGCCGTGGTGACGTGATGGTCGTGTTGCTGTCGATGCCGATGGTGACGTGATGGTCGTGTTGCTGTCGTGCCGATGGTGACGTGATGGTCGTGTTGCTGTCGATGCCGATGGTGACGTGATGGTCGTTTTTCATCCATGTGACGTATGGTCGTGTTGCTGTCATGCCGATGGTGACGTGATGGTCGTGTTGCTGTCGATGCCGATGGTGACGTGATGGTCGTGTTGGCTGTCGATGCCGATGGTGACGTGATGGTCGTGTTGGCTGTCATGCCGATGGTGACGTGATGGTCGTGTTCGCTGTCGATGCCGATGGTGACGTGATGGTCGTGTTGCTGTCGATGCATGGTGACGTGATGGTCGTGTTTGTCGTGCCGATGGTGACGTGATGGTCGTGTTCGCTGTCGATGCCATGGTGACGTGATGGTCGTGTTGCTGTATGCCGATGGTGACGTGATGGTCGTGTTGCTGTCATGCCGATGGTGACGTGATGGTCGTGTTCGCTGTCGATGCCGATGGTGACGTGATGGTCGTGTTCTGTATATTACGTATTCGTTCTAGATAGATTCAGGGGTGGGTAGATTTGCTGTATCCATGTGAGTGATGGTGTTTGCTGTCATGCCGATGGTGACGTGATGGTGTGTTGATATTACTTTCGATGATTAGTATTTGAAATTCAATAAATAATGTGGGTTGCGATGCATGGTGAGGATGGTCGTGCTGTATGCCGATGTACGTAGTTTTTATAGTTTTATATTCGTGATGGTTGTTGCTGTCATCCATGGTGACGTGATGGTCGTGTTGCTGTCGATGCCGATGGTGACGTATGGTCGTGTTGCTGTCGATGCCGATGGTGACGTGATGGTCGTGTTGCTGTCATGCCGAGTGACGGATGGTGCTGGTGACGTGATGGTCGTGTTGCTGTCGATGCCGATGGTGACGTGATGGTCGTGTTCGCTGTCGATGCCGATGGTGACGTGATGGTCGTGTTGGCTGTCGATGCCGATGGTGACGTGATGGTCGTGTTCGCTGTCGATGCCGATGGTGACGTGATGGTCGTGTTCGCTGTCGATGCCGATGGTGACGTGATGGTCGTGTTCGCTGTCGATGCCGATGGTGACGTGATGGTCGTGTTCGCTGTCGATGCCGATGGTGACGTGATGGTCGTGTTCGCTGTCGATGCCGATGGTGACGTGATGGTCGTGTTCGCTGTCGATGCCGATGGTGACGTGATGGTCGTGTTCGCTGTCGATGCCGATGGTGACGTGATGGTCGTGTTCGCTGTCGATGCCGATGGTGACGTGATGGTCGTGTTTTCAGTGTGCCGGCGCTGATCACGCTGGCTATATTCGCCAGCTCTGACTACGAAGGGTTTGAGGCGGCCAACACCACAAGCGGTTGCCAGTCCAGCGTGGTGCCGGTTTACGTCAGAACAAACCCCAACATGGGCTTCGGCTTGGTGCAGATATACGTGAACATCTACGTCCAAATGGTCTGCCTCGTAGGTAAGCTACAGTTAGGGAATATTTTGAGTACCAGGCATGGATTGTTGAGCGATTATGACTGGGTAATTTACTGATTATGTGATAATCTACAGATTCCCCAGTGGATACTTCTCTTCAAATTTGTGGTGCTCGCATGACATTTTGGTTCCAGAATGTCTGGTGTACGCGACCCGACCCGACCCGACCCCATCCGACCTGACCCGGTCTGGCCGAGCTCGACTCCACCCGACCTGGCCCGTTCCGGCCGAGCCCGGCTCGACCCGACCTGACCCGGTCCGGCCGGGCCCGGCTCCACCCGACCTGACCCGGTCCGGCCGGGCCCGGCTCGACCCGACCTGACCCGGTCCGGTCGGACCCGACTCCACCCGACCTGACCCGGTCCGGCCGGGCCCGGCTCGACCCGACCTGACTCAGGTCGGTCGGACCTGACTCCACCCGACCTGACCCGGTCCGGCCGGGCCCGGCTCGACCCGACATGTCATGTGGTCTGCCTGACCCGAGACCTGACCCGGTCCGGCCGGGCCCGGCTCGACCCGACATGCCACGTGGTCTGTGCGACACGAGACCGTACGGCCGTCCGTCACAATGGCCGCATCTTGCCACGTGGCCATGTCATGTCACGTGGTCTGCGTGACCCGAGGCCGTGCGGCCGTCCGTCACAATGGCCATATGATGCCGCGCTGAACGGTCGTGTGTGTGGCATAAACTCTGGGGGATACAGCTGCCAAACAGACTGGATCGTGTCGCACCGACACCATGCCACCTGCGCCATCTCGGCAATTACACACGGTGTTGTGGAGCGCGAGAGTGTGCACAATGTTGCATTGCACAATGCACAGCAGAGGAGCGAAATTTCGACATGATTGCGTTGAATTTCGGCCACAGTGGATTGGCGTTAGATTCAGCAGTGCCGAAACTGGAAGCACTATTTCCGACGTCGGCCTCCAATGTCAAATATGGTCGACATGTGTCTCAAATTTCGATGGACTGTTCCGACTTGTCGAAATCGGTTGCGCTTATTTCTAGTGTTCGCACTTCCGTCGCTATGGGACACAGTAAACTCACGTTTCGATTCGTTGCCACGCGAGTACAGTTGCAATAAGCTCACAAAGTCTTCTGCGCACTGTTATCCCCAATTGCCAGTAGCTGAGGCATCACCTTGTCCCCGATCGTCCAGCGTGACGACTCCCTACGCTGGCAGCGCTGCTAATGACTCGCCGCCGCCGCCACCGCCGCAGTGGTGGTGACCTGCCTGGTGCTACACCAGCGCTACAGCACCACCACGGTGCTACACCAGCGCTACAGGCACCAGTGCGTCACCAACGTCAGCATCCAGCCGAGTCTGTCCGAGGTGACCACGTGGGTGCCGCTAGCGGTGCGCCGGCGCAGCCCGTCTGGCGACTCGGAGACGTCGCTCTCGCCGTCGCTGAAGCAGCCCGAGGTGGGGGTGGCCGTCGGCCTCCAGTTGGACCCGAGGGCGGCCGCCCCGCCCGTCCGACGAGCCACGCACGCACTGCCGCCTAAGTCTAGGTATGAAACCGGCTCAGTGTACGGAGCCGGTGTGTCTGGTGTCCACACGCGTTTTTGCATATGGGCACTGTTAAATTAGCGTTAAAAGACCTTTATCTTGATCTATAATTTAATAAGGATATCACAATATCTACATTATGCTTCGTTGATGTGCAATGCATGCAGAGGCTCTTTTAAGTAAGAATGGCTGAACGTTCACAAACGTATGTTCCCACTCTCTGAAGCAGTTTTTGTCTTCCTCTGTCAAAGAACAGCATCCAGTTTTTTTTCTAGTTTCGCTTTGCTTCAAAAGCTGTAAGCACACACGTGAATGTATCACAAACATGTACATAATTCGTAGCCAGACCTGCCAAAGAGAAAGCACGTCTGTTCTGCCAGGAGCCAGCTGAGGCTGGAGCAGGCTTTTCTGGACGACGGGCATAGGGTGGCGGCTGCGCCGGAAATGATCTCCAACGCCCCACCGTCAACCACCGAGACGGCACGCTCCAGATCCATCGGCGATAACAAGGTACAGAGCCATACAGCTCGGCAGCCTATTTAAATACAAGACATCTGTACCGATGTTCACTCACATGCAAGGTGACGGTGTGCTACAGTGACAGTGAGTACATTTTTGTTCCTGAAATTAGGAGGAGCGGGCAGATGAAATCCGGAGGGAATACTCAACAAGATTAACACACGCACGTCCGGGGGGGGGGGGGAAGATATCTGCCCCCCCTGCGGTTTTTCCTAATTTCCCGCCATACTAATCAGGTTAGCAAGGCCAAACCTCGTATGGCTGTTCATTAGTCTTTTCCGCATATCCTCAGAAATATTTGACCCTGGGTCATCTCAAGTCAAGTCACCAGGTCAGGCGAAGTGACCCAACATCCCTCGGAGTCTAGGTGGCATCACTTCCACACTAATTGGGCGATTTATTTCAAACTTATAACACGTCATGATCTCATCAGGGATTATGCAATTTATCTCGTTTTTTTTCGTAGCATTGACCTGAGGTCAGGTCGCGGCCATGGCTTTCCCCATTATAGGCCTATGGTAAAATATACAAATGTTTCCTGGTTACATATTTGCTCTCGGAATGACCTCACAACGGTTATGGCGTGTAGTTGGAAGCTATTCTCAATGTTACCGCTGACATTTTTGCTCAGTGACCTCACCAAGGTCATCTCAGGTCACCTGAGATCACTAGCATATTTCTGCGCATTATATCGCACTGAATTGAGCTAGAAGGCTGAAATTACCGTCATTGTGCTTGTATCGCCAAGACGTGTCGATTGATATATTACATGACCTCCCTAGGCTACCTCATGACCTTGACCTGAGGTCATAGTTTCGGAGTTGACCTGACCTTAAATCACACAGCATATTGTCGATAGCACATTTCAAGGGCTGTCGAATAGCATTCGCCGTTTGTTTCTATCTGCTACAGGTCCTGAGATATGTGTCAATATCTGAGGGTCCCACCCGATCTGGTCGAATTCGACCTATGATGACCCAGTGACCTAAATATTGACCTGAGCGAAAAAAAATGACCGAAATACTTTCGATAGAGCTTGTCCTCAGCTATCCAACGCCGTTTTCCGTTTGTCGCTACCTAGCATAGTTCTGGAGATCTTAGGGGGGGGCAGACATCTGCCCCCCCCCCGGACATGCGAAGTTGGCGCGGACCGCCGGACGTGCGAGTGTTAAGTATCCCATGGACTCTGGTGCTCGACCGATGTATGCACTTCACCAATATGACACAAATCCGTACACAGTTTGAAAGCGCTAGATGTAGGACGTAGGTGTTATCTTGGTAGGACATTGTCCTGAATCTAGCTCACCGCTGTTTCAGGAACCAAGCGTCATTAGCAAATGTGAAAAAGCACATAGTCATAGTCAATAGTCAATATACCAGGCAAGCAGTTGATAACTTAAAACCCATTGGTTGAGTGTATTTCCCCAAGGTTCCCCCACTTAGTTGGGGCATGCAATAATCGACTTATCCCACAGTGGCTCAAAGTCATTATGATATTTTGGCGAGCGGCCTCAAATATGTATCCATGTCCCTTTGTTTTCCGTAATGGGTTTTCTTTTCTTGATTGTTGACCGCAGCTTAACGGGTTGTTTTTCTGGTCAATACCACACTGGTGGACCTTCATTGGTAGTTTCGCATTAGCAACTCCAGCGCGCTGTGTCTTATTTTGCCGCGTACTTAACCACATTTGCCAATATATTATACACACACACACACACGCACACCCACATATGCATATATATGTATATATATATGTATGTGTGTGTGTGTGTGTGTGTAGGGGCCCTTTGAAAACGAAGTGCCCGAAATCCGAGGAGTTTCGGGAAAATGTGGTCGTCTTAAGTAGGCAGGGGGCCCTCTTCAGATGTTCGCTCCCTCCCCTAGTACCAAATCATGGCTACAATCACTGTGGTGGGCATAATATTTGGTTAGATTTCGTCACCCATCGACCGCTGCCAGACCAAAAACTGTCCACGCAGGTAGCGCTTCACTGCCAGAAGGTGACTTGTCTCAAAAGCGGGCTGCTTCGTTTCAGATATCGGTCCGAGGACGTCAGACTTACTCGCTGACAACGAAGTCCGCCATTGGAGACAACTGGAAAATGTAAGAATTGAATGCAGCTCCATAGTTTTTCCGAGTTTTGAAGTAGCATGCAACAATACATAAAATAATTATCTCCCATTTCCAAGATATCAACCATTTAATACAGCATGATTACAACACAAATATCAACTTAAGATTATTTTCCAAATACGATTCATCATATTCAGAAAACAAACCATAACGAAGCCATGACAAAAAGGTGAGGACGCATTCTAGAGCGTACAGTATAGCACGATCCTTTCGTGACCACAATATTTTGTTCGTCCTCGTGCACGTTTCCGGCACGCTATTCATGCACAACAGAAACTCGTTCATCACCTTTTCCCACGACAGGAGCTTCCCGGCAGATACCTGAGAGAGTATAGAACAGATTAGCCTAAGCTAAGTCCAGTGCATGTCTGGGCGTAACCCCGTCGATCGAGTTTGACAACAGCTTCCGAAAACAGCCCGCCCCATCTCAAGCCCATCATAGATGGTCGCAATACTCCCCCACATACACCGAACAAGCACATCACACAGACGCGGTAAGCTGAGGAAAAAGCCGACCCTCGGACTGGCCTAGCACAGATTGGCTGCAGCTTATTTTCTCGTGGATTGGTGCTGGAAAATTGAACGTCACCCGAAATTGAACTGGTCTAAGTTCGAGCCCATTAACTCCCACATTTCGTGCAGCCACTTAACTCGTACTTAACTCCGTCAGGGCGGATCTGAGGGCGTCGAGCACGGTATTCATGGCAGTCAAAAACACAGAGCGCCCGCTCAGCGCGCAGAAGTTGAGGAAGAGAGACTCGAACCTGTCAACGAGTTCCGTGATTCGCTGCGATACCACCGGTTGTCAGCTGAAGAAGAGAATGTCAGCCGGTCCAAAGCTTCTCCTTGGTGAGATATTTTGGTGTAGAGAAAAAGAGAGAGAGAGAGAGGGGGGGAGAGAGAGAGAGAGAGAGAGAGAGAGAGAGAGAGAGAGAGAGAGAGAGAGAGAGAGAGAGAGAGAGAGAGAGAGAGAAGAGAGAGAGAGAGAGAGAGAGAGAGAGAGAGAGGAGAGAGAGAGAGATAGGAGAGAGAGAGAGAGAGGAGAGAGAGAGAGAGAGGAGAGAGAGAGAGAGAGAGAGAGAGAGAGAGAGAGAGAGAGAGAGAGAGAGAGAGAGAGAGAGAGAGAGAGAGAGAGAGAGAGAGAGAAATAAGAGGAAAAGGAAAGACGGCAAAGAAAAGAGACATATTTATATTGGCATAGGATAACAGGAATGGAGAGCAGAGATAATGAGGAGGGAATGGGAAGCAGGATGGAAATTATTTTAGAGGTCTATTTAGTGTACGCTCTATTAAGCATAAATTATACCTATATTTATAGGTATAATTTACGATTTGCAGAGCACTACGATGTCCTTTGGGACGACCTCATGATGGACAGTGCCTTGCCTTTCTGCAGCCACATTTCCCTGTGGTACTGTGGAAATTCAAAATACCCTATTTTGTTTCCATGCAGTATAATGTACCACGTGTTTGTCTTCTTCGCGTAAGACCATGTATATGGTTAACTCTATGTTGTTTTTTATTTAAATTCCAAACTGAAGTAATCAGTTTTCACTCCATTGATTTATATGTTGCATTCATCATTCCACTATTTTCACCAATACCCGTATTTGCGACATTTCAGGCAAGAGCTCAGTCGACAGCAACGCCGTCTCGGTGGCCAGCGGCGACACCGAGCTCAGCATGTACAGCAGTGTTTCTCACATCACGGTGGCGTCGTTTACCAGCCGACCGCCCTCTGCCGCCTGTAGGTGAGCCCCGTATACAGCAGTGTTTCCCACACCAGCCCTGTGTACAGCAGTGTTTCTCACACCACGGTGGCGTCGTTTACCAGCCGACCGCCCTCTGCCGCCTGTAGGTGAGCCCCGTGTACAGCAGTGTTTCTCACACCACGGTGGCGTCGTTTACCAGCCGACCGCCCTCTGCCGCCTGTAGGTGAGCCCCGTGTACAGCAGTGTTTCTCACACCACGGTGGCGTCGTTTACCAGCCGACCGCCCTCTGCCGCCTGTGGGTGAGCTACATGTACAGCTGTGTTTCTCACATCACGGCGTCGTCGTTTACCAGCCGACCGCCCTCTGCCCTGGCCCCGTGTACAGAGTGTTTTTCCCCCCCCGGGGGCTCTTTTCAACCCACCCCCCCCCCCCCCCCCTGCAGGTGAGCCCCATGTACAGGTGTTTTGGTAGTGTTTCTCACATCACGGCGACCTCGTTTGTCAGCCGACCGCCCTCTGCCGCCTGTAGGTGAGCTCCTCTGTGTGGCGCGCGAATTGATGCGACATCTGTACAGTCGTGAGTCTGCAGCTCGCTGTCTTTCAGCTGCTTCAACTGTGTGCTGTCTGTGACAGTCCGCAACACCCGCGGCTGCGATCGATATAGTCTGCGATGGCCATAGTATGTGTCTGCAGACTCACAATGTGCTGGTGCACTACAGTCTGTACAACCCAGAGACGACTGCGATCGACACGGGCGAAGTGTGGATGGACAGGTGCTGCTTGGCTTCCGACGAGTCCAGCGTGATTGGGGACCGCGCCGAAGAGTTCCACACACTGCGACACACCCTTCTGCTCATCTCACTCGCCTGGTCGATGGTGGTGGTGAGTGTCCTCGCAGGGTTCATGGTAGTACTGAGTGTCCAGCCGTTGTAATCAATGCCTTTGTAGAATGAGTAGAACCAGTAGCTATGTATCAACAAATAACAAAGTATGTCCAGCGTATGACATAAAACATATTGCGTTACTATCTGCAAAGGTAAAAAGACACTTAATTCACGGAATTACCTACCCGGAAAGCTGGATTGACATGTTTTCTCTCAAAAAGAACAAATGTGTTGGACCAAATCACTCGAACGTCCCATGATTTTGGCAGAGATCCCAAGATCCACGATCGGTGACGATTTCCCAAGGTATTTGAACATTGCCCAAGGTGTGGTAGCACCGCTCGACTTATCAAGCGTGCCCCCCCCCCCCCTGACATATGGAGCATGGCCTCCCTGACATGATGAGCGTGGCCTCCCTGACATGATGAGCGTGGTCTCCCTGACATGTTGAGCGTGGCCTCCCTGACATGATGAGCGTGGCCTCCCTGACACGATGAGCGTGGCCTCTCCGACATGTCGAGCGTGGATTTACTAATATGCTGAGTGGGGTCTCCCTGACAGGCTGGACGTGGCCTCCGTGACATGCTGAGCGTGGCCTCCCTGACATGTCGAGCATGATCTCCCTGACATGCTGAGCGTACCCTCCAGGGTGGTGACCATCGGTGCTGTTGCAGAGCATGTTCTTGTGCGGCTGTAGTCTTCACATGCAGAGGTTCGGCCGCATGAGTGGCGTCTACATACAGCTTACTTTTATCGACGCCATCATCAACTTCGGCCAGGGCGTGCTGGCCTTGTTCGTGCTCGGCCTCGATCCCGAGGCGTTCCTGACACCCTTCAGACACAGGTATCGCGCCACCGATGCGAGCAGCAGGTGTCGGAAGCCGACACCACTTGGCTGAAGTCTACCGAACCGTGCCTCGCCAGTCTATTATTCCCATCAGCTACACTCAGCTTCGGCTGCACTTCTGCTTATATGACATCACATTAGAAGGAAGTTGACACTGTCGGCGGAGTATTTCGCCTCTCCAGGTCACTTGTGAAGCCGCTGTCACGCTATACAGCAGACCAGCTGCGTATGCCACGAAACAATCCAAAGTGTGTCTTACAGGAACTGTGATTCACATATGCTGAGAGGGAACTTGAAGTATGTTGGTGAGTTGTAAATGTCACTTGTTGGTGTGGTCCGTATGCATAATCAATTTCGTCGCGTCATGGCTGTATTATCGTCAGAATTTCTTCGAGAAACCCCTAGTCCTTTTTGCTGGTATGTACTTTGGTTAGGGTTTGAAACGACCTGCAGCTAGCCAATATGTGTGGTCCGACACTGCCACAGATGGCGCCAGCGTTGGTCACTGGTGGCCAACAGTTGTGGCCCGACACTGGCATAGATGGCGCCGGCGTTGGTCACTGGTGGCCAACAGTTGTGGCCCGACACTGGCATAGATGGCGCCAGCGTGCGTCACTGGTGGCCAACAGTTGTGGCCCGACACTGGCACAGATTGCGCCAGCGTTGGTCACTGGTGGCCAACAGTTGTGGCCCGACACTGGCATAGATGGCGCCAGCGTGCGTCACTGGTGGCCAACAGTTGTGGCCCGACACTGGCATAGATGGCGCCAGCGTGCGTCACTGGTGGCCAACAGTTGTGGCCCGACACTGGCATAGATGGCGCCAGCGTGCGTCACTGGTGGCCAACAGTTGTGGCCCGACACTGGCATAGATGGCGCCAGCGTTGGTCACTGGTGGCCAACAGTTGTGGCCCGACACTGGCATAGATGGCGCCAGCGTTGGTCACTGGTGGCCAACAGTTGTGGCCCGACACTGGCATAGATGGCGCCAGCGTGCGTCACTGGTGGCCAACAGTTGTGGCCCGACACTGGCATAGATGGCGCCAGCGTGCGTCACTGGTGGCCAACAGTTGTGGCCCGACACTGGCATAGATGGCGCCAGCGTGCGTCACTGGTGACCAACAGTTGTGGCCCGACACTGGCATAGATGGCGCCAGCGTGCGTCACTGGCGGCCAACAGTTGTGGCCCGACACTGGCACAGATTGCGCCAGCGTTGGTCACTGGTGGCCAACAGTTGTGGCCCGACACTGGCATAGATGGCGCCGGCGTTGGTCACTGGTGGCCAACAGTTGTGGCCCGACACTGGCATAGATGGCGCCGGCGTTGGTCACTGGTGGCCAACAGTTGTGGCCCGACACTGGCATAGATGGCGCCAGCATGCGTCACTGGTGGCCAACAGTTGTGGCCCGACACTGGCATAGATGGCGCCAGCGTGCGTCACTGGTGGCCAACAGTTGTGGCCCGACACTGGCATAGATGGCGCCAGCGTGCGTCACTGGTGGCCAACAGTTGTGGCCCGACACTGGCATAGATGGCGCCAGCGTGCGTCACTGGTGGCCAACAGTTGTGGCCCGACACTGGCATAGATGGCGCCAGCGTGCGTCACTGGTGGCCAACAGTTGTGGCCCGACACTGGCATAGATGGCGCCAGCGTTGATCACTGGTGGCCAACAGTTGTGGCCCGACACTGGCATAGATGGCGCCAGCGTGCGTCACTGGTGGCCAACAGTTGTGGCCCGACACTGGCATAGATGGCGCCGGCGTTGATCACTGGTGGCCAACAGTTGTGGCCCGACACTGGCATAGATGGCGCCGGCGTTGGTCACTGGTGGCCAACAGTTGTGGCCCGACACTGGCATAGATGGCGCCAGCGTGCGTCACTGGTGGCCAACAGTTGTGGCCCGACACTGGCATAGATGGCGCCGGCGTTGATCACTGGTGGCCAACAGTTGTGGCCCGACACTGGCATAGATGGCGCCAGCGTGCGTCACTGGTGGCCAACAGTTGTGGCCCGACACTGGCATAGATGGCGCCAGCGTGCGTCACTGGTGGCCAACAGTTGTGGCCCGACACTGGCATAGATGGCGCCAGCGTGCGTCACTGGTGGCCAACAGTTGTGGCCCGACACTGGCATAGATGGCGCCAGCGTGCGTCACTGGTGGCCAACAGTTGTGGCCCGACACTGGCATAGATGGCGCCAGCGTGCGTCACTGGTGACCAACAGTTGTGGCCCGACACTGGCATAGATGGCGCCAGCGTGCGTCACTGGTGGCCAACAGTTGTGGCCCGACACTGGCATAGATGGCGCCAGCGTGCGTCACTGGTGGCCAACAGTTGTGGCCCGACACTGGCATAGATGGCGCCGGCGTTGGTCACTGGTGGCCAACAGTTGTGGCCCGACACTGGCATAGATGGCGCCGGCGTTGGTCACTGGTGGCCAACAGTTGTGGCCCGACACTGGCATAGATGGCGCCGGCGTTGTCATTGGTGGCCAACAGTTGTGGCCCGACACTGGCATAGATGGTGCCGGCGTTCATCACTGGTGGCCAGCAGTTGTGGCCCGACACTGGCATAGATGGCGCCGGCGTTGGTCACTGGTGGCCAACAGTTGTGGCCCGACACTGGCATAGATGGCGCCGGCGTTGGTCACTGGTGGCCAACAGTTGTGGCCCGACACTGGCATAGATGGCGCCAGCGTGCGTCACTGGTGGCCAACAGTTGTGGCCCGACACTGGCATAGATGGCGCCAGCGTGCGTCACTGGTGGCCAACAGTTGTGGCCCGACACTGGCATAGATGGCGCCGGCGTTCGTCACTGGTGGCCAACAGTTGTGGCCCGACACTGGCATAGATGGCGCCGGCGTTCATCACTGGTGGAAGTATAGCTTTAGACTTGGGTGAGGGTTCAAAATGCACTGTGAGTCCAGAATATGTGTTGTATGTGTATGTAGTGCAGGGTTTGCCACGCCATACATCCAGCCACGCAGCGCGGGTGGCTTTTCATCTCGGTCGTCGCAGTTGCTTGACAAAATTAAGATTTCTCATGTGAACGCAGTCCCCAGCTGGCCTGTGGTGAGACCCAATCTCACTTCTGGTGAGACCCAATCTCACTTCTGGTGAGACCCAATCTCACTTCTGGTGAGACCCAATCTCACTTCTGGTGAGATCCAATCTCACTTCTGGTGAGACCCAAGTTGATCCATGGCGTGACTCCAAACGACCCGTGGTGTGGCCCTAGCTGACCTGTGGTGTGCCCAGCTGACCTGAGGTGTGCCCGAGCTGACCTGTGGTGTAACCCCAGCTGACCTGTGGTGTAACCCCAGCTGACCTGTGGTGTAACCCCAGCTGACCTGTGGTGTAACCCCAGCCGATCCGTGTTGTAACTCCGGCTGACCTGTGGTGTAACCACAGCTGACCTGTGCTGTAACTCCAACTGACCTGTGGTGTAACCCCAGCTGACCTGTGGTGTAACCCGAGCCGACCTGTGGTGTAACTCCAGATGACCTGTGGTGTAACCCCAGCTGACCTGTGTTGTAACCCCAGCCGACCTGTGGTGTGCTGCCAGGTGGATGAGTCTGATGTACGGCAACTCTTCCGTATATCTACGCTTCGGCAGTCGCTCGTCTCGCTCTGCCGATGACACCGCCCACGTGTGCCGGAAGTTCATTGACTTCTACCTCGATAAATGCACCCAAGAGATTGTGCGCAACCGTAGGTTAGTCAGAAGACCCGAATGTCACATAAGTTCGGGACTGCAGATCAGTCCGAATGCTACAAATGGACAAGGTTTCGAGCTGCAGATTAGTCCGAATGCCACATGTGTGCAAAGGTTCGAGCTGCAGGCTAGTCCGAAGGCCACATGTGGGCAAAGGTTCGAGCTGCAGGCTAGTCCGAAGGCCACGTGTGGGCAAAGGTTCGAGCTGCAGGCTAGTCCGAAGGCCCGAAAGCTGCTGAAGGTCGCGACGGCACGTCGGTCGAGAAGTGCATTGGTTGGAGGGGGAGTGGTGCCAGCATCGTCCTCTAAGTTTGTGGCAATGGGATGTTCCATGATCCCAACTGTCTGCACAACTGTGGCCACAGTTTAATCACAATTTAATCACAGTCGTTCTTTGAAACGTTGTAACCACACGCCCTCCTCGATCCCCACCCTAGCATGTGCAACTTTTCATGAACTTCTCAACTTTGTCATGAACTTCTGAACTTTTTCATGAACTTCTGAACTTTTTCATGCAGATTCAGTTCCCCATCATACGTTCTCTCATAAGAACAAATATCCTGGCGCTTCACTCGTGTCCTCTTTTGAAAGGCCCTCTATCATGCAGCCCATTCAGTGTTCCTCAGCCGAGGTAGTGGTCCATAGGTTAGTTGACAGTCCTCATATGTGGAGAGGTGATCCACACGTGATGTAACTCCTCCAGTGTTCCTCGAAGCATTGCGGTGGTTCTCAGACATATGCGGTCAGACGATTCCTGATGTAGCGTTTCCCGACCCATGAAGGCTCTCCAGCTCATAGTGTTTCCAGACTTGTATGCTGTGCTACTCAGCCAATACAGTGTTCCTCGGTGCATGCTGTGTTACCCGTCTCGCGAGGTGTTCTCGGGCTGGTGTGGTGTTTTCTAGCCAGTTGCGTATTTGGACTACTGCGCTGTATTTGCCGGCTGATGTGGCTTCCAAAGGGTGGTGCATATGCTGCCTATGCCGCCTATGCCTATGCTCCCCAGATATAGACAGTGTTTCCCAGCTGGCGGTGCATACTGTTGATAATCGCCGACTGATAAGAGTGGTTCTCCGGCTGCATCAGGGAGGGGATAGGTGGAGCTTGGGCTACTGGATGCCGGTCTGACTGATGGAGTTGACCCAGCTGATGACCATAGCTGCAAGCATGGTCTTGTTCTGGATGTGTGTCATCTAGAACATTGTCTTCTCCGGAATACTATTCACCCATTTCTTCGACAAACGATGTTGTGAAGTTGTTCGAAAATGTCTGCAAGTTATTACTCGTTGATAAACATGCTCGAAGCTGGCTGGGAAGTACCAAAATAATGATTTCTCAATGTCAGAAGCAAGACAAAATATCCTCTTGAAATTGGCATAAAATTATTTCCAAATACAGGATACCAAAACATGAATCCAGCAATGCCTATGTCGGTGTTTTCCACTGATGTGCTGACGTGTGGACACGACGTGCCGACAGAGTGCAGCAGAAGCTGCTGCGCCACGTGTTCCTGGGCGCCGAGCTGGTCGACTGGCTGTTGCTGCACGGCCTGGCGAACAGCCGACGCGCCGCCGTGCGCTACGGCAGGCAGCTGCTCAGCGGCGGCGTAGTCGAGCATGTCGACCGGAAGTACCACCTGCACGACATGCCCTTCTGGTACCGACTGACGGCCACCTTCGGGGACACTGACGCGGCCCACGTAAATGCTGCGGTCACACACCACCACGATCGCACCGCCAGCCTAAGGAGACCCTGCACCATCGTCAACGTCCACTGATCGCCGGCACCGATGTCCACCTGCTGTCAGTGCATGCCGACCAGCTTATAATATGAGAGGGAGAGGGGGAGAGAGAGAGAGAGAGAGAGAGAGAGAGAGAGAGAGAGAGAGAGAGAGAGAGAGAGATAGAGAGATAGATAGATAGATAGATAGATAGATAGATATATAGATAGATAGATAGATAGATAGATAGATAGATAGATAGATAGATAGATAGATAGATAGATAGATAGATAGATAGATAGATAGATAGATAGATAGATAGATAGATAGATAGATAGATAGATAGATAGATAGATAGATAGATAGATAGATAGATAGATAGATAGATAGATAGATAGATAGATAGATAGATAGATAGATAGATAGATAGATAGATAGATAGATAGATAGATAGATAGATAGATAGATAGATAGATAGATAGATAGATAGATAGATAGATAGATAGATAGATAGATAGATAGATAGATAGACAGACAGACAGACAGACAGACAGACAGATAGACAGACAGACAGACAGATAGATAGATAGATAGATAGATAGATAGATAGATAGATAGATAGATAGATAGATAGATAGATAGATAGATAGATAGATAGATAGATAGACAGATAGATAGATAGATAGATAGATAGATAGATAGATAGATAGATAGATAGATAGATAGATAGATAGATAGATAGATAGATAGATAGATAGATAGATAGATAGATAGATAGATAGATAGATAGATAGATAGATAGATAGATAGATAGATAGATAGATAGATAGATAGAGAGAGAGAGAGAGAGAGAGAGAGAGAGAGAGAGAGAGAGAGAGAGAGAGAGAGAGGGAGAGAGAGAGAGAGAGAGATAAAAAAAAAGTGTATGCAAGTCCTGTTGCCTGGTAGTGATATTCTAGCTTTTCCCCGGTTGTGCGACAACTGGTTCTCGAATTCAATAGCTTCTCTCAGTCTCCGAATTCTCAATTCGGACAGTTTCTCAAACCACCAACCGTTAATGAACGCCCTTATATTTTACACGGCTGATAAATGAACCAAAACGGTGAACACGTGAACAACAGTTTAACCATTCCTCCAATCCAACAGATATACCAAATCAACACAAGACCGTGCCTTCAATCAACCGGCAACCACGACTGACAACCGTCCAACCGAGGCACCATCGTTTCAGCGCCCACATCTTGTAACAAGCTACATCTCACGAGCCTCGACAATCCAACTCCGTCGCTCACCTCTGCCTCCCATTACGCCCGCCCGCCCCGACCGTCTGGGGACGACTGACTCTGAGCGGGGGCCTTCGCACACGATAGCGGGAAACAGGTCGCCCATGGGGGAGGGGAGGAAACACCCCTGGTCTGCCGGCTGACGACCTATTGCACCACCCCGTGAAGGGAGGCGCTGTGCATCATCACTTCCGACCGGCACCCCTGCTCACCTGCACTGCCGAATAGTACAATGGTGACACGGGCGTCAGGATGACATGACATCGGACTGTGTCATGTCGTTGACAGAGCCTCGGCCGACCGACCGGGCGCTCGGTGCGAGTGGATGATAATATAAGCATAGCAATCTCGGCCCTTGCTTATGCTTATGCTAAAGTTTATGTCACCTCGGCAGGTAGGTGCCGGCCAGATGCTTGGGATCCGCTCACAGCGCAGATCCCAGGATCTATGGGAGCCAAATGCATTGAACTGAGGGGATCCGAAACTAATTGCGTTACAGACGCAACAATCAGTGACCAGGCTGCGCCCTCCAGTTCAGAACCCATCAAACGTTGGCCATGTTTTGTACGCTCCAAAGAAGCCTACAAGGATCGCTTGGCTAAGGGGTCGTTTCAGACGTAGACAGTTGTCTCCGATAACCTTTGTCGGACAAAATTTATCAACAGAGACCTGAACAAATAACCCTGCCGTTGGCATATTCGTTCCAACCGGTGATGTGCAAGGCGAGCTAGTGCAACCGGAGCGGTGAGGTATACCTAGTGAGTGTGGCTGAAGCGACTCATGACCTCCGTCACGCCTGATGGACACATTGTGATTGGCCGTGACATTGGACAGCCATGTGACTACTCGGGATGAAGTCTGACGGTGATTGTTGATTTATTCACGTAGTTGGATTGACATGGACATATTCCGCATGCCGTAGCGACGATGCCTGGATGAAATGCCCTCCATCCAGAAATCGGATCCATTTCAACTGCAAGCTTGCTCAGATGCATGCGAGTAACGTAACTATTTTGAAGAGCACAGCAGGCACAGTTGGAGGAAAACCCTTAAACGCGACTAACGTAACCATATTGAAGGGTACAACAGGCACAGTTGGATGTAAATCCCTTACATGTGAATAAAGTAACTATATTGACAGGTACCACTGGTACCGTTGGATGCAAATCCCTTACACGGTTAGTGCTAGGTACGCAAATGGTCGCCCATTCGAAGGATGGACACATAACTGGTATGTGGTCTGCATGAAGCTGTTACTATTTAGTCGCACCCATCGGGCCTCCAATCTTATATCTGGTGGCGAAAGGGTGTGGGTGTTGATTGTTAACATGTGCAACTGATGTGTTGTTTGTTTGATGTGTGGTAGTATGATGGGAGGAGTTTGTAATTGTTGAGAGTGTTATGCAATAGCAAGTGAGTCTCTTATTAAGTCTAAACGCTTTATAACTTGATATAGGGTGTACCTAGCTGTGGATTCAGCACCTTCCTTCGGGATGTGATACTGATGAGATTGTCTATGGTAGCACAAAGGGAGTGTGTTATGCAATAGCAAGTGAATTGGTGCTAGATAGGCTGCGATATATAGCTTCCTGGGAACTTGAGGTAAGGGATTGATCGGGGTGAGAGTATGTACATTTCTAGTACCTTTTCCAGATAGGCTTAACCCAGATGGGCCCCTGTGGCTCTTATTAAGCCTTAACACTTTATAACTTTATGACTTTATGAAGCTGTTACTATTTAGTCGCAGCCATCGGGCCTCCAATCTTATATCTGGTGGCGAAAGGGTGTGGGTGTTGATTGTTAATATGTACAACTGATGTGTTGTTTGTTTATCAAGGCTGCTGGAAGCATGATGTGTAAATTTGTTAATACATTTAAAACAGCAACGTGGGTGGAGAAGCTTGAAACTTGTTGGTGGAGGCCAATGTATGGAGACAATGAGTGCTGCTAATTTTCTTGGTTGGGCCCACACCAGAGGGTATTGTTTAACACGAACACCGGAGAAGGGGCGGAATCTGCCAACCCGCTCTATTTGGCAAATATATCTCATAAATGGGCAGGGATATTGCAATGCAATCTTGTGACTTTGTTGCAACTTGAACGGCACATCGCATGCAAAATGATTTATTGCAGCCGGTGGTTTCCCCACAAGCACAAGCTGCTTATTGTGTGCGAATATGAGCAATTCAGAGAAGATGGTGATTCAAACTTGCACTGATTTGTCAAATACCCATTTCGAATAATAGCCCAAGGTAGGCTAACAGATCAGCAGTGGCCTGTCCAGTCCGTGTGCGTCCCGTCCAGCAGTTGGTGCCCACCCACTGGGCCACTGCAGCCCGAGGTCACAGCCGGCCCGTGATTGGTGCCCACCCACTGGGCCACTGCAGCCCGAGGTCACAGCCGGCCCGTGATTGGTGCCCACCCACTGGGCCACTGCAGCCCGAGGTCACAGCCGGCCTGTGATTGGTGCCCACCCACTGGGCCACTGCAGCCCGAGGTCACAGCCGGCCTGTGATTGGTGCCGACCCACTGGGACACTGCAGCCCGAGGTCACAGCCGGCCTGTGATTGGTGCCGACCCACTGGGACACTGCAGCCCGAGGTCAGAGCCGGACTGTGATTGGTGCCGACCCACTGGGCCACTGCAGCCCGAGGTCACAGCCGGCCTGTGATTGGTGCCCACCCACTGGGCCACTGCAGCCCGAGGTCACAGCCGGCCTGTGATTGGTGCCCACCCACTGGGCCACTGCAGCCCGAGGTCCAGCCGGCCCGTGATTGGTGCCCACCTACTGGGCCACTGCAGCCCGAGGTCACAGCCGGCCCGTGATTGGTGCCCACCTACTGGGCCACTGCAGCCCGAGGTCCAGCCGGCCTGTGATTGGTGCCCACCCACTGGGCCACTGCAGCCCGGGTACAGCCGGCCTGTGATTGGTGCCACCCACTGAGCCACTGCAGCCCGGGTCCAGCCGGCCCGTGATTGGTGCCCACCCACTGGGCCACTGCAGCCGGAGGTCACAGCCGGACTGTGATTGGTGCCACCCACTGGGCCACTGCGCCCGGGTACAGCCGGACTGTGATTGGTGCCACCTACTGGGCCACTGCAGCCCGGGTCACAGCCGGCCCGTGATTGGTGCCCACCCACTGGGCCACTGCAGCCCGAGGTCACAGCCGGCCTGTGATTGGTGCCCACCCACTGGGCCACTGCAGCCCGAGGTCACAGCCGGCCTGTGATTGGTGCCCACCCACTGGGCCACTGCAGCCCGAGGTCACAGCCGGCCTGTGATTGGTGCCCACCCACTGGGCCACTGCAGCCCGAGGTCACAGCCGGCCTGTGATTGGTGCCCACCCACTGGGCCACTGCAGCCCGAGGTCACAGCCGGCCTGTGATTGGTGCCCACCCACTGGGCCACTGCAGCCCGAGGTCACAGCCGGTCTGTGATTGGTGCCGACCCACTGGGCCACTGCAGCCCGAGGTCACAGCCGGCCTGTGATTGGTGCCCACCCACTGAGCCACTGCAGCCCGAGGTCACAGCCGGCCTGTGATCGGTGCCCATCCACTGAGCCACTCCAACCGAAGGTCACAGCCGGCCCGTGATTGGCCGGCCGCGGTCACGCGATCGAGCTGCACTGAAGCGTAGTGGTGGCGACCGACATGTCCCGAGTTACAAGCCAACTCACAATCGCATGCCGATCACGTCAATTCGGTTCATCGCGTTGCACACTCCAATAGTACTGGCCAGTGCTCCAAAGTCATATTATGTTTCCAGAACATGCCATCGATTTCACTCCGCGCAAGTCGCCACTTCCCCGCCAACCACGACAAATATGCTTTCTCCAGGGCTCGCTGGAAATATCTGCAATCTTCGTGTGCTGAGTCACCAGATGTTCTCAGCATACCGCGAGGAAAAAGCCGCATCTGCCACTATTAAGACTTCGATAACTTGCCTTGCTTGCATGTTTACTACCGGATATATTTCATCCAATAAGAAATAATTTATTACCGATTCAAAGCGGTTGGCCGAAATTGCGAATGGCAGAAAAGGATCTTGAGTTTGTTTTTGTTTTGTTTGTTTTTGTCAGAATGGGGAGGACAAATAGTTTTCACCTCAAGATTTGACCTCTCTTACTCGTCCTGGACGAAGACAAGTTGGCCTTCAAAATGAGCGGCTGAACTCACTCCTGGATTCAGTGAGGTCACCTGGTGTTATACTGAGTAGATGGCTGGATGGATGGAGGGATGGGGAGGGGCAACAATGTGACCAGAGATAATACAAACTGTGAAGTAGCACACGTAGCAATCTAATGTTGTCTTCAGAGCGTATCCAGACAAGGAGACGTGGCGAGAGTCATGACATATGGTACCTTCCTCTGAAGGGTCCAGGCCCGTGAGAGTTCAATGCTCCGCAGTGTGCTGCTTCACATCACAGAAGTAAAGCAAAAGGTTCCTCATCCTGTGTGCCGAATTTCAAGGTACCTGTGCGCCGAATTCCAGCCACAGCACCTTGATTTGTCCACGCACGCGGCTGTAGTCATCACAACTGTTCACAACCCGCAAATGTATGCCCATTCGCAAACGTCAAAGCGCGAGCTCACCGACAACACCATGCACCAACTGAGTGGAAATGGGCCGATTGACCTTCGACGCCCGCAGTTTCTTCAGCAGTATGTGTGCGCATGCCGAAGAGCCTCAGGGCCAGGAGAGATTCCCGGCGCGTGCATGCTTCTCAGAAGCACGCACGGAAGCACTGCCAGAAGCACTGCCAGGAGTTCCTTAGTGAGGGCCAGACACAAAGCAAGCTCATGTTATTTAGCGCAATGTGATATTTTTCGACGTCTTTGTATGGGATTAATACACCAAATTTTCTGAAGAGGTAAGGGGGTGAGGTTAACATGAAAATCGCTGGGATTACATATAGGTGGCTGTTGCAAGCGTATGAACTACCTAACTTGTATTTTGTTGTTCCTCTGAATAATTTCACCCCAGAGTAAGCTCTACCAAGAGGCTGAACTTCGGACCATTTCATTACTTAGTTTCGTCAGGATTGAAGACTTTGTCCTTAATACATTCGGATGTCGAATGATTGTGCTGGGACACATGGCTGCTGTTGGTGGCTCTGGGCTGTTCGGCCGGTACGTGCAAGCTCATTTTGAGAGCCTTGATTAATGTTGGGCGTTCCATGTCGTTGAAGGCCTACCAACTTGTGCTGCTGTTACGCCTGTCGGCAAATGGTGTGAGGCTGCTGTTGGGCCTCTATTAGGGCATTCGTCGGCGTCTAATTCGTTGTTAGGAATCACAAGACGCTTTTGGATTTCGACCAGCGGCACCTCAGCTATTTCGGAACTTTCCCTGGATTCACTTCCCATGGGCCTTGGATCGCCTTGTTCCGGCTGATGGGGCATCCAGGTCAGTGATGGGCCTTTGGTGCGACAACTGGCTATTGCTGGACCCAGATCGGTTTTGGAGCGCCAGGATGGCATTAGATGCCAATTATGCTTTGGGTGCAGGAAGTGGTCCTTGGGCAGTAGTGGGGCCTCTGAGCCAATGCTCGAATGATGCCAATGCCAATCCGGAGGCCACCTCCACCTGGCTCCCCATAATACTTCTGGGCCCGAAGATGCTTTTGGGATCCCGGGCGCTAGTGGGGTCTCCAAGCCGCTGTGGGGACCTTCGGATTACCGCCTGATCCGTAAATCGATATTGAGTCTCAGGTCACTGTAGGGGGCGCAACTTAGTGCTAGTTGCCCGGGTTGCTACTCGACCTCCAAGGCGTTGTTATGCCAAGGCAAGGTGATCAACTTGCAGGTTTTGCAACCATGACAAACGTTCATACAGGATGTTTTGGCCTTGACTGAGTCGGCACTAGTTAGCAACGGCAGCCGCCACGGGTGATCTTCCGCCGGGATATTGACAATGCACGGGTCAGCAGCCCTGTCACGGGTGATCTTCCGCCGGGATATTGACAATGCACGGGTCAGCAGCCCCGTCACGGGTGATCTTCCGCCGGGATATTGACAATGCACGGGTCAGCAGCCCCGTCACGGGTGATCTTCCGCCGGGATATTGACAATGCACGGGTCAGCAGCCCCGTCACGGGTGATCTTCCGCCGGGATATTGACAATGCACGGGTCAGCAGCCCCGTCACGGGTGATCTTCCGCCGGGATATTGACAATGCACGGGTCAGCAGCCCTGTCACGGGTGATCTTCCGCCGGGATATTGACAATGCACGGGTCAGCAGCCCTGTCACGGGTGATCTTCCGCCGGGATATTGACAATGCACGGGTCAGCAGCCCTGTCACGGGTGATCTTCCGCCGGGATATTGACAATGCACGGGTCAGCAGCCCTGTCACGGGTGATCTTCCGCCGGGATATTGACAATGCACGGGTCAGCAGCCCCGTCACGGGTGATCTTCCGCCGGGATATTGACAATGCACGGGTCAGCAGCCCCGTCACGGGTGATCTTCCGCCGGGATATTGACAATGCACGGGTCAGCAGCCCCGTCACGGGTGATCTTCCGCCGGGATATTGACAATGCACGGGTCAGCAGCCCCGTCACGGGTGATCTTCCGCCGGGATATTGACAATGCACGGGTCAGCAGCCCCGTCACGGGTGATCTTCCGCCGGGATATTGACAATGCACGGGTCAGCAGCCCTGTCACGGGTGATCTTCCGCCGGGATATTGACAATGCACGGGTCAGCAGCCCCGTCACGGGTGATCTTCCGCCGGGATATTGACAATGCACGGGTCAGCAGCCCTGTCACGGGTGATCTTCCGCCGGGATATTGACAATGCACGGGTCAGCAGCCCCGTCACGGGTGATCTTCCGCCGGGATATTGACAATGCACGGGTCAGCAGCCCTGTCACGGGTGATCTTCCGCCGGGATATTGACAATGCACGGGTCAGCAGCCCCGTCACGGGTGATCTTCCGCCGGGATATTGACAATGCACGGGTCAGCAGCCCTGTCACGGGTGATCTTCCGCCGGGATATTGACAATGCACGGGTCAGCAGCCCTGTCACGGGTGATCTTCCGCCGGGATATTGACAATGCACGGGTCAGCAGCCCCGTCACGGGTGATCTTCCGCCGGGATATTGACAATGCACGGGTCAGCAGCCCTGTCACGGGTGATCTTCCGCCGGGATATTGACAATGCACGGGTCAGCAGCCCCGTCACGGGTGATCTTCCGCCGGGATATTGACAATGCACGGGTCAGCAGCCCTGTCACGGGTGATCTTCCGCCGGGATATTGACAATGCACGGGTCAGCAGCCCTGTCACGGGTGATCTTCCGCCGGGATATTGACAATGCACGGGTCAGCAGCCCTGTCACGGGTGATCTTCCGCCGGGATATTGACAATGCACGGGTCAGCAGCCCTGTCACGGGTGATCTTCCGCCGGGATATTGACAATGCACGGGTCAGCAGCCCCGTCACGGGTGATCTTCCGCCGGGATATTGACAATGCACGGGTCAGCAGCCCTGTCACGGGTGATCTTCCGCCGGGATATTGACAATGCACGGGTCAGCAGCCCCGTCACGGGTGATCTTCCGCCGGGATATTGACAATGCACGGGTCAGCAGCCCTGTCACGGGTGATCTTCCGCCGGGATATTGACAATGCACGGGTCAGCAGCCCCGTCACGGGTGATCTTCCGCCGGGATATTGACAATGCACGGGTCAGCAGCCCTGTCACGGGTGATCTTCCGCCGGGATATTGACAATGCACGGGTCAGCAGCCCCGTCACGGGTGATCTTCCGCCGGGATATTGACAATGCACGGGTCAGCAGCCCTGTCACGGGTGATCTTCCGCCGGGATATTGACAATGCACGGGTCAGCAGCCCCGTCACGGGTGATCTTCCGCCGGGATATTGACAATGCACGGGTCAGCAGCCCTGTCACGGGTGATCTTCCGCCGGGATATTGACAATGCACGGGTCAGCAGCCCTGTCACGGGTGATCTTCCGCCGGGATATTGACAATGCACGGGTCAGCAGCCCTGTCACGGGTGATCTTCCGCCGGGATATTGACAATGCACGGGTCAGCAGCCCCGTCACGGGTGATCTTCCGCCGGGATATTGACAATGCACGGGTCAGCAGCCCTGTCACGGGTGATCTTCCGCCGGGATATTGACAATGCACGGGTCAGCAGCCCTGTCACGGGTGATCTTCCGCCGGGATATTGACAATGCACGGGTCAGCAGCCCCGTCACGGGTGATCTTCCGCCGGGATATTGACAATGCACGGGTCAGCAGCCCCGTCACGGGTGATCTTCCGCCGGGATATTGACAATGCACGGGTCAGCAGCCCTGTCACGGGTGATCTTCCGCCGGGATATTGACAATGCACGGGTCAGCAGCCCCGTCACGGGTGATCTTCCGCCGGGATATTGACAATGCACGGGTCAGCAGCCCCGTCACGGGTGATCTTCCGCCGGGATATTGACAATGCACGGGTCAGCAGCCCTGTCACGGGTGATCTTCCGCCGGGATATTGACAATGCACGGGTCAGCAGCCCCGTCACGGGTGATCTTCCGCCGGGATATTGACAATGCACGGGTCAGCAGCCCCGTCACGGGTGATCTTCCGCCGGGATATTGACAATGCACGGGTCAGCAGCCCTGTCACGGGTGATCTTCCGCCGGGATATTGACAATGCACGGGTCAGCAGCCCTGTCACGGGTGATCTTCCGCCGGGATATTGACAATGCACGGGTCAGCAGCCCTGTCACGGGTGATCTTCCGCCGGGATATTGACAATGCACGGGTCAGCAGCCCTGTCACGGGTGATCTTCCGCCGGGATATTGACAATGCACGGGTCAGCAGCCCTGTCACGGGTGATCTTCCGCCGGGATATTGACAATGCACGGGTCAGCAGCCCCGTCACGGGTGATCTTCCGCCGGGATATTGACAATGCACGGGTCAGCAGCCCTGTCACGGGTGATCTTCCGCCGGGATATTGACAATGCACGGGTCAGCAGCCCCGTCACGGGTGATCTTCCGCCGGGATATTGACAATGCACGGGTCAGCAGCCCTGTCACGGGTGATCTTCCGCCGGGATATTGACAATGCACGGGTCAGCAGCCCCGTCACGGGTGATCTTCCGCCGGGATATTGACAATGCACGGGTCAGCAGCCCTGTCACGGGTGATCTTCCGCCGGGATATTGACAATGCACGGGTCAGCAGCCCTGTCACGGGTGATCTTCCGCCGGGATATTGACAATGCACGGGTCAGCAGCCCTGTCACGGGTGATCTTCCGCCGGGATATTGACAATGCACGGGTCAGCAGCCCTGTCACGGGTGATCTTCCGCCGGGATATTGACAATGCACGGGTCAGCAGCCCTGTCACGGGTGATCTTCCGCCGGGATATTGACAATGCACGGGTCAGCAGCCCTGTCACGGGTGATCTTCCGCCGGGATATTGACAATGCACGGGTCAGCAGCCCTGTCACGGGTGATCTTCCGCCGGGATATTGACAATGCACGGGTCAGCAGCCCCGTCACGGGTGATCTTCCGCCGGGATATTGACAATGCACGGGTCAGCAGCCCCGTCACGGGTGATCTTCCGCCGGGATATTGACAATGCACGGGTCAGCAGCCCCGTCACGGGTGATCTTCCGCCGGGATATTGACAATGCACGGGTCAGCAGCCCCGTCACGGGTGATCTTCCGCCGGGATATTGACAATGCACGGGTCAGCAGCCCCGTCACGGGTGATCTTCCGCCGGGATATTGACAATGCACGGGTCAGCAGCCCCGTCACGGGTGATCTTCCGCCGGGATATTGACAATGCACGGGTCAGCAGCCCCGTCACGGGTGATCTTCCGCCGGGATATTGACAATGCACGGGTCAGCAGCCCTGTCACGGGTGATCTTCCGCCGGGATATTGACAATGCACGGGTCAGCAGCCCTGTCACGGGTGATCTTCCGCCGGGATATTGACAATGCACGGGTCAGCAGCCCTGTCACGGGTGATCTTCCGCCGGGATATTGACAATGCACGGGTCAGCAGCCCTGTCACGGGTGATCTTCCGCCGGGATATTGACAATGCACGGGTCAGCAGCCCTGTCACGGGTGATCTTCCGCCGGGATATTGACAATGCACGGGTCAGCAGCCCTGTCACGGGTGATCTTCCGCCGGGATATTGACAATGCACGGGTCAGCAGCCCTGTCACGGGTGATCTTCCGCCGGGATATTGACAATGCACGGGTCAGCAGCCCTGTCACGGGTGATCTTCCGCCGGGATATTGACAATGCACGGGTCAGCAGCCCCTGTCACGGGTGATCTTCCGCCGGGATATTGACAATGCACGGGTCAGCAGCCCTGTCACGGGTGATCTTCCGCCGGGATATTGACAATGCACGGGTCAGCAGCCCCGTCACGGGTGATCTTCCGCCGGGATATTGACAATGCACGGGTCAGCAGCCCCGTCACGGGTGATCTTCCGCCGGGATATTGACAATGCACGGGTCAGCAGCCCCGTCACGGGTGATCTTCCGCCGGGATATTGACAATGCACGGGTCAGCAGCCCTGTCACGGGTGATCTTCCGCCGGGATATTGACAATGCACGGGTCAGCAGCCCTGTCACGGGTGATCTTCCGCCGGGATATTGACAATGCACGGGTCAGCAGCCCTGTCACGGGTGATCTTCCGCCGGGATATTGACAATGCACGGGTCAGCAGCCCTGTCACGGGTGATCTTCCGCCGGGATATTGACAATGCACGGGTCAGCAGCCCTGTCACGGGTGATCTTCCGCCGGGATATTGACAATGCACGGGTCAGCAGCCCTGTCACGGGTGATCTTCCGCCGGGATATTGACAATGCACGGGTCAGCAGCCCTGTCACGGGTGATCTTCCGCCGGGATATTGACAATGCACGGGTCAGCAGCCCTGTCTTCGGCCAATCGGCTGCTCCTACGCTGGGGCTCCACACAGCAAGTGAAAGTAGAAAGTACGCTGTCGTATTGTTTGTGTGTCGAATACTTGGGTACATAACCCTTGATAATGTCAGAAGTGTTGACGAAACGTTAAAAATGATAATAATGAGTAAAAATGATAACATACTTCTTAAGCAAATACTAAATGACTTATGCATTCCCTCTGTCTGTTCGATACCAGGGAAATACACATGTGTATGTATGGGTGTGGATATATGGGTGTGGGTGTGTGTGTGTGCGTGTGTGTGGGTGTGGGTGGGTGGAGTGGGTGTGGCCGTGTGTGTGTGTGGGTGTGGGTGGGTGTATGCGTGTATGCGTTTGTGTGTGTGTGTGTGTGTGTGTGTGTGTGTGTGTGTGGGGGGGTGTGGGTGTGTGTGTGTGGGTGTGTGTGGGTGTGGGTGGGTGTATGCGTGTATGCGTCTATGCGTTTGTGTGCGCGTGTGTGTGTGTGTGTGTGTGTGTATGCTTAACTATATATACAGAGGGGAAAAAATGCCGAAGCTGTCATCGATGAACCCGTGAGCTGTCTCACATGTTTTGCATACATGCTTCATAAAATGCATAGCTGAAAAACCAAAGCGATTTTCGGGTAGCTCACACACTTTTTCCCTCATGACAACTCCTCTGATTTTAAAAAGTGTTTTGATGCTCTCCTCTGAAGCCCCGTTCGTTTTCTGATTTATTAACACATTTTACCATTCAACAATTGTGGATGCGAAGTGCAATTTGTTTGTCTCTTATGAAAGCACTACCTTTGTACGCATGCGTCCCAAGCAGGATGATAAATTCAACTATGTGACCGGAGGCTCTTTGAGGGATCAAAGTACTGGGTGAGCTAGCCTAAATTTTTATATTTCCTTATAGCAAGAAAACAGCTGCAGGTCATCTGCATACGCACACTGGCTTCAATTGATTGCCATATTTGTTGACCTATATTGATATGGAAACAAAGTACATGTACGCACAACTTCATCTGAAACACTCATCACAGCATTACTCAGATGCAGAGATGGGTTTAAATTTTGTAATTTTGGATGTGGTGGAAAATTGAAGGGCAATCCATCTTGAAGGATAATTTTCATGCTGATTGCCAAGTAAAAAAACTCCTTGGTGCTTTTTGTGCAATTTGTGCATGTTGTTAAACACCCACTGGCTTGCAGTCCTCACCAAACAACATGATTAAACCACACAGTGGGAGTAAGTGGTCATAATATTCCACTGTCTTGAATATCATGAATTTGCATGGAAATCCACCCTTCAAAAAATAATATTCGTGCCTCCCAAAAATAGGAATTTTTCCTCTTGTGATATTATACATTTTGCATGCACAGAGCACCAGTGATCTATAATAAAAAATACATTACATTACAGATCCATTCCATTTTTGGTAAACTTTTTGCTGAAATCAGCTTCTAAAATTACAACAAACTTCATTAAGGATTCATCCTCATGGACTCCACCTTTTTCCTCATTTCTATGTTCTGGCCCCACTGAGCCGACTCCACTCTACAAAAAAAACAGGGCACCATAAAATTGCAGAGGATTATGTTCTGGATTATGACAAACCCAGACCAGACAGTTCTTCCAGACCTTCTCTCTGAGGTGTAATTCTGTCATATTACAGCAAGTTCCACTGGCAATTCTGGTTCCTAATGTGGTGCTGATTTTAAATGTGGCATGTATACAGAAATGCACCCTGGTGATGACCCAAATGATTTAACATGGATTGCACTTACCCCCAAAAATAGTGTTTTTCTGGTACCTATTTTTTCATGTAGGCAATTTGAATGAATCTGATCTTCATAACTTGATGAAGTCACTCTCATATCATATCCAGATTCATTTAAATCACCACAAAATTCACTGTAAGATATTTTTAGGAAGTTATTTTAGGAAGGACTCAGTTGCACCTATGTGCATTCACGTACAAATATTGGTAAATTTGTGCTTCAGGTGTTTTATACATTTTTAATTATATTTTGAACTCCCATCTTTACAAACAGGATTAAGCTGATGTGACCAATAATTTGTGGTGTAAATGCTTACTATTCAGTTGAAGAGCAAAATAACACTAAATAACATTGGGTGAGGTAATATATCATACAAATGTAAAAAGAACAAAAACCAAGACCTAACCTAACAAAACATAGCCAAACTGGTATGATTGTGCTGTAAGATGGTCAAGAGACAAGTATTACACACAGTTTGCCTCCTTAAAGCAAACAAATGGGCTAGGTTTGGTTAAATAGTTAGTTCAGGTTTATTTCATTTAAATTTTGTAATTGTCCTTAAAAAGGCGAAAAAAGAAATAATTTTTGCTTCAAAAGCACCTTATGTTGGGTTCGGTTAGCTCAGGTTAGGTTTTTCATGATTTGGACAATTTTGAGAGAATAAATTTTTTTTTTTTTTTTCTAAATTCTGTTCTTTGAATGTTTATCCAAAAGGAGGTTAGGCCACACTAGGCTAGGTTATACTGTATTCATTTTTGGAACATTAATTTTTATGCAATGTTACCAATCTAAAAGTCCACTTTTTGGTGCTATTTTGCTCACAAACTGAAAAGTGTGTGATTTGCACAAAAGATGAGTGGTTCCCTCATCTTAGTTACATTCTTAAACATTGCATTGGAAAGATAAATCCAAAGAATTCATAAAACACATTAAAGCACACATTTACAACCAAACCTTCTTTTAGGGCAACAAATATAAAGAATCAGAAAGCATTTGAACCCAACACCAACATTTTCAATGCAAAAACCTAGCCAAACTGAGGCTAACCTGCTTTTGAAGGAAAAAAAATATTTTTAATTGGAATATGACAAAATCTCCAAAATGCTTCAACTTAAAAACCCTAACCGCACCTAACCTAGCATAACCAAACCATTTTGTTTGTGGTAGAGGAAAAATATTAGCAAAACTGATCTTGTGAACCCCTTAAACCACAATAAGATGTTATTGAAGTTCAAGGTAACCACAAGACAAGTTTTACGTACAATTTACTTCCATGAACTAAGCAAAGTGGTAGGTTTGGCTGAGTTAAGCTGGGATATGCTCTTGTCGTAAGCTATAATTTTATAATTGGAGAGTAAATTTGGCCTGGCTTGAAATGTTTGGTGGGCCATCACAAGAAACATTAATTAGCTGATCATATTTTGGCATTTATTTGTACCATCGTTCCTATCTTCCTCCAACACCGAGGGACATCTTGACGCGCAAAAGCTGTTCTCCGTGCCTCAACTTATTGTACCTCTTTATGTCACGCAATTCTGCTTTATACTTGGTTGGTTGGTTATTTGGGCTTAAGGGCGCATTGCTTTATACTTGGCACAGCCACAATTCACCTTCCTTCATGGTACAAAGTGGTCGACTTTCCCATCGTTCCAGATGCTCCCAAGGGCGAAAAAAAATCCTCTCCTTTTACCTACCGACGAATTGATTGCGCGAATTTAAATCAGTCAACCCGTGTGCTGAGGTCACGGAAGACCATTTAAGCCATCAGTTATAGTTTGTTCTCGACACCTTGATGACGTCACAGGAAATTACATAGCTAGCCGCCGATCCATTAATGTACGTGGTAGTATTGTGGGTATCCGTGGTGATATGTTTCACAAAATTGTCTTCCATGACATCATTGTCCAGGACCAGATTCTCCTTGGTTCAGACAGGTGATTTAGTAAGGTTGACCACGCCACAATTGTCACACATGAGACAGCTCGCTGCTGTCTCATCGACATATCGCCGATGTCTATGGGGAATTTAACATTGGCCGCCACCTGCGCCGCTGTTTTTATTTTTCAGCCGGTGGCTGACTCACAGGGACGTCACCACTATATAAAATGTGCCGTTTGCCAATGTAAATTAGCCCAGAAAAGGACCTTGCCATGATTAATTCCTCCAAAAATCTGGTTTAAAAAAGTTGGGAAGAGAAGGACGGTCAGTCCTTGGCTGTCTCATTAGAGCCTTCCGTGTCCCTTTAGCTGTCACCGACGTGCGTCGGCGTGTCGCCGGCTTTTCACCTCTGTATATATAGAATCTGAAAAATATCCAACCATAGTTCCTCCCACATTCAACACAGCAACAAGCTTATCCTTAGCTCGATGGAGTTGTGGGAGGAGCCTAAGTAGATAAATGTATTTCAAATTAGGAGTGCTCACTACCATCTGGTCACAAACCAGCTACTAACATTATAGTTTAGACCTTAATTTACTTTTGGGATGAATCTGGGGCCAGTCATATGCCTCCTTGGGGTATGACTACTTATAGCATTCTTTATTGCTAGTTTTATTGCTCTAACACCGGGTGCTTTGTATGCTTGTTTATTTATTTTCCATCTCTTAGCTGGGAGTGCCGCGACTTTACTGTTTATTTTATGGTGTTGACGTAAGGTGCTTGCAGTCGTTGGGTAAGAAGAGGGGACACTCCTGGCCACCTGATCTTGGGTGGCAGACCTTAAAAAAAGAAGAATCAGAGAATTGACAAAGGATTATCATCGAACAAGTGATTGGTTAGCTAAAACAGAATGTGAAGCACGACAAGTTCAAAGGCATCAGAAGTAGCTCATGATTAGTATTTACGCTGGCACCTTGAATGAAACGTGCAAATATATATATATATATATATATATATATATATATATATATATATATATATATATATATATATATATAAATATATGTGTATTTATATATATGCATCAAGTGATATGCTTATTCTCTATATCTATTAAATTTCTATCCCTCTATTTCTTCCATCTCTCTATTATCAATCCATGTATACAAATAGACATGTGCCGTATGGCCTCAGCTGCCGAGTGCGTCGTGAAGCAGCAAATAGATATACCGAGGTCAATGCAGATTCTTATTTGTAAACGTACTTGAATAAACATACAAGGCAGACCACCGATTCTCTCAATGCAAACGAAATCATACATTGCGTATGTGTGTGTGTGTGTGTGCATGTGAATCTGTGTGTACAAGTGATACGCCTGCTCTTACTAGTTGCTACTATCTTTGCCAATATAAAATAGCCATTGACAAAGCAGCAAAGTGATTTATTTTCGAGCTTCGATGATCCTCGCAATGCCGATGCTAGCCTCCTCACAATGTTGATGGGAATAACACACACCTTGGTTAGGAAAATATATTTTAGTAATAGCACCATTTGGACATTATGAAGCTCGATATTATTTGCATGTATCACCACATTCGCATGAAATGTAGCTGTCAAGAATTTCCCTGAAGTAAACTCATTGGTGGACATGGAGCCGTCACCCCGTCACCAGGGAAGTAAAATGTTTGGTTGGTCATTCCAGCGTCGAACATTGTGGAGCTATATCGCCCAGTCGCTTCTATTCTCATTTTATCTCATTTTTTAAAGTTCATCCCTTAAAGTTGTATGTTTGTACGGTCTTTACAGCTTCATTTTCTTCCCTTCCTCCCATCCGCAGTTGTGCTCTAAGTGCACCCCCTCTAAATGTGTGAGGAAATTAATTGCGCTCACGTAGAATTGGCACCGTCATTTTCCCCAAGCCCCGAGCACATCTGGAGCCACCTGTTTTAATGGGGAGGGAATGGGGATACTGTTAGCGACCATTGAAAAAGTAACGAGGGTACACCAATTACCGATAGCACCAGCTACATTTCACTTGCACATCAATGGCACCCATATGCTAGGGCTTTCAAGAACGCACTGCACCAGTTGTTGACTTTTGTTTGGCAGTTTGTCCGGCCGTAAATTACCGGCAGTAGCGCAATCTGACGGAAGTTGTGCCCAGTCAGGTTTTAGAAACTATAAATATATGTAGAGGCGCGAAGAAGCGAAATGTGAATTTAATCGGAATGAAATGAGGGAACGAATGAAAAAGGAACATCTAAAGGAAGTAAAAATTCAACACCTACGAGACAAAAACGTTTTCACCCCCTTACTAAACGAGTTTACCCCAATGGATTGCCCAAAGTTTGCCAATTATTTTGCAGCCGTTCTCTTGGAGCCATATGGAACATTTGTGTTTCCTCGGAATATGCCAGGCAAATATATCGCACCCTTTGTTTAGTGGAATAACATTGTATGCTATCTTCCATACATATGTGATTTAAGCCTTTAAAAATGGATCCTCAAAGCCAGTGACCTTCCCAAATCTGTTGTGGGCAATATAAGTTTCGCGACGCCGTTGGGCGTCGGCATCGCGTAATGTGAACAACCTTCACCGACAGCGTATCACCACCACATCACAGTTATGCAGTCATCACCGTACCATCACTTTGTAGTGTCACGTCACTACTTGCACCACCTGACATTGCTGTTTTGCCTGTACATCAGTCACATTACACCTTTCAGTAAAATTACATTCACATCAACCACCACTGAGCCCAGCATAAACATATTGATTATCTCGGTGATTAGCAAAAATGATGAAGAATCTTCAGGGGAATCTAGATGAATATGGCCTTGTATTTATGCCTCCTCATCAATACAAGTCATCTTCGTTGTTGACGTCAACGCAGGATCATCGGACCGCGTGGTCCCACACTCCCGCCACCTCTCAGTCACTCGGGCTCACGAGCCGGCATGACCAGTGTCTTCCTCCCAATGGCGCGGGCAGCCTCCGTCTGACGCCCGGCCCGCCGCAGGTTCTCACCGGCACCCTCCGTCTGACGCCTGGCCCGCCGCAGGTTCTCACCGGCAGCCTCCGTCTGACGCCTGGCCCGCCGCAGGTTCTCACCGGCAGGCTCCGTCTGACGGCCGGCCCGCCGCAGGTTCTCACGGCATCCTCCGTCTGACGGCCGGCCCGCCGCAGGTTCTCACGACAGCCTCCGTCTGACGGACGGACCGCCGCAGGTTCTCACGGCAGCCTCCGTCTGACGGTCGGCCCGCCGCAGGTTCTCACGGCAGCCTCCGTCTGACGGTCAGCCCGCCACAGGTTCTCACCGACAGACTCCGTCTGACGGCCGGCCCGCCACAGATTCTCACGGCAGCCTCCGTCTGACGGTCGGCCCGCCACAGGTTCTCACGACAGCCTCCGTCTGACGCCCGGCCCGCCGCAGGTTCTCACGACAGCCTCCGTCTGACGATCGGCCCGCCACAGGTTCTCACCGGCAGACTCCGTCTGACGGCCCCCGCCACAGGTTCTCATCGCCGGCGCCGCCGACCAAGGCCAGGCAGCCCTGCCGCACATGAGGCGGAGTCGGGGCTGCAGATACTGCCGGGAGACTCAGACTGCGGTCCACGTCTCCGTCGCTCTGAGAATTGGAGACAGACGTGGTTTTCCTGCCAGGTATTAGGAAAGAGTCGATTGCTTAGGATAGACGGGATGACGAGAAATGTGCTAGGTTGGAAGGGATTCAGGAAGAGTCGATAATGCCGAGTGAACTGGGAGCCGAGCCCACCCTGATGTGGATGGCTGAGGACAAAGTCGACGTGGCTGCTGAGGGATTGGGAAAGAGCTGAACCTGCCGATGGGGATTCAGGACAAGCGACTCTGCCGCGGGAAGACGCAATGCAACATTGATCCGAGGGCAAACAAAATTATGTCATGCTTAGGATATATAGATCTGACTGTTGTGTGTGCAATATAGACTAGACTGCTTTGTACCGAGGTGAAAACAGAACTGATACCGCCAGCAGGAGGTAGCCCATGCTGCGCGTCGGCAAGCCGAGTCAGCTGAAACGTGCTGCCCTACACGGCACAGGACCTCAAAATATCGGGCCAAATCCAACGAAACTTCCGATTACATCGACGGCTTGTGCTTCGTGGCCTTAGCAATAAGATGAATTAATCGCACACCGAAAACAGGTTTCATTTCACTCGATTCCTGAAAATATTGGTACGCCTGAATCGAATAACACCAAAAAATACTAATAATCATTGTATATATATATATATATATATATATATATATATATATATATATATATATATATATATATATATATATATATATATATATATATATATATATATATATATATATATATATATATATATATATATATATATATATCAGAGCAGCTATTTCGTTAACCAAAAGCGGCGGAGCATCTTCACTTGGTCACAGAAGGCTATGATTGACCGAACTAGCGTACTGGCACGGGCTAACATGTCAATCGGAGGCTCATGAGTCCAAGGTGATTATATATCACTAAGCAGCACCTTGCGCAATGGATTCAGAATAACCGTTGTCTGCCCTCGCTCCCCTCACCACCATGCATGCAGAGGAATCCTTCAACAAAGCTGGCCAACGTGGCCCTCGTGAAAATAGCTGGGCCTGTCGATTACCCAATCACACCCGTTACTGGAGGGTCAGTTCCGTAATCCATGGCATGTATCTAGCAAGCATGATTAATGTTGAGAAGAAACACGTTCTGGAAAAAGATTGGTCCATTTCAACATGTTTCGTCATTGCCCACCGACTTGGATTGGCCCCAAGCCCGCATTGCTTTAAAGGTGTTGGTAGATACAGGTGATCTGCTTGCTACTTCAATATGCACGGAAGATACTTGCCTGACCTGCTTCTGCGCCAGTCTGCAGTTTCTAAGAGAGTGTGAGCAGATCTTTTTCCATGGCCTCTGTTGACGCGATGAGGTTTCTAGAAGAGTCACAGGTCACTTGGTTAACTGGTGAACGTAGCCGTGGTCGATGTCGTCCTTGCCAGCAAAAGCGAATACAGGAAAAAAAACTAGCAAACAAACAACAAAACGGATGGAAATCTGTGGGAGCAAAGACGTCATGGCCATGGGTTGGGTAAGTCGAATAGTCATGTCTTCACCCTAGCAGAAGTTGGTTCAAAGCTCCCCTGCCTCCGAGCAAATGTACTTCACAAGCAAACAATTCATATACGGGATTTACAACTTTGTAAATAAGATTAGTGCGTCGTATACATTTGCAATGAATGCACCTTGCGTTATTATTAGCATGCATAAATTACCGTAACGAGGCATTTGTGGACGCAATGCTGGTAATTAATGCTCGATTATTCGTCCTCGTCACGTGAGTTAGATGGAACACAGCGTCCCACCATCTGCTTATCCGAACGCTGTGAGTCACTTACTCTTATAATGGTATCGATAGAAAAGCATGTCTCCACAGCAGCTAATCTCAGAACTTTTTACGCTGGTATTATTCCATGCCAGATGTCTGACTCAGACTCCTCACATCTAACCAGCAATGTGTTGTCCATAGACACGTCTGACAAGTGTAGCAGTCCATGCAATGCTAATATACAATGTCCTTCATCACTGCACCACATTACACCTATGACTGACAAATTTCTAGACAGCGAATGCTCCCATTAAATCTATTGAAGCGCACTGCTGAAGAAAGTTATCTGAGCACGGCACACTGCAAGTGTGGATCACGGTGTGGACTGACCGGAGGTAGTAACTCCAAAAGATGCGTCAACTGACCTTAGCCGTTCACCTTCGTCGTCGCGCTCCGGATTTGACATGCCCGCCAGTGAGAGGCTCTTCCTCTTGGGCTTCCGGTCAACCGCTTCCGGTGGCTGACGCGCTTCATGTTGGCTGGCAGTCCTGGCACTTTTGAGACGTGACTCGACTGGAGATGGCGCGTGAGGTCGGGTGATGCCAGCGACGCGCTGGGTGCGTCTGCCGGAGCTGTCGCCGCACTGCTTCCGGCCAGAGGCGGTGTCGAGGAACCCTGACCTCACAGCGTCGTTGTACCGGTCGTGGATGATCTCCTTGTCGGGAGATGGCGTACGGGAACGTCGCCGTCGCCACGACGGGGGACTGATGCGAGGCCACGGCTTCTGGGTCGAGTCCATGTAGCTCTGCTTCGGGCTGTTGAAGGATTTCCCAGGCGAGGAAGAGCGGGATTTTATTGGTGAGGCAGAGCGGGATTTTATTGGTGACGTAGAGCGGAATTTTATTGGTGAGGCAGAGCGGGACTTTGCCGGGGATGTCGAACGTGACTTAGATGGCGAGACAGTGCGTACCAATTTTGGCGAGGAGTCGCGTGGCCTCGTAGCACGAACATTTGCCTGACTGTGTCGGGTGTTTTGATCCGAACTGGTCGCACCTGGGGACGGAGAGATCGAATGCAGTGATTCAGAAGTCGGCCTGCTCCTGGTTTCAGTGCTTCTTGTCGACCTCTTGACGGCGTTATCAGGGTTAGCTGGCGAGCGTGACCTTCTATGACGAGAGGCTGACGCAGCCGTTGAGGAAGCCCTTTTTGGTCGAATGATGTCGTCAAGGAAGTTGGCTCCCGCTGGTGAAGGGTGATGCCTGACAGCCGGAGGCTGGCTTTCTCTCGTCTTCGGAGATGCTCCGGTTGGCGTATCGCGCTCACCATACGTTACTCGGGACTTACGAGATGGTGAAGTACCGCTGTTTGCAGCTCGTGTTGGTGTAAGGAGGGTTTCAGAGGCACCGGCTTTGCTTCGAGTTCCATGCTTCTTAAGAGGAGATTGTCCAGACTCAGCCAGGTGTACTTTGTGATTTGCACCACCATTTGCTTCTTGCTTTCTTGGTGAAGACGACAGCGAATCAGCTATGAAATTGGAGAAATTATTAAAGTCCTCTGCGTTCGAACCCTCCATTTTCGGTTTAAATTCACCTGCTGTGGTTTCGTGCGCGGCCGGCGATGTTTCACGGTTTCTATCTGCTTCCGTCCCAACATCGAAAGTTCCTTGCCTTCGGCTGCTTACACTATTTCTCGTTGGATCTCTTACTTTGTCTCTCGGTTTCCTATTTGTAATCAGATCATCAATGGCCCATTTTGGAGCCAAAGAAGGAACGTTTTTCGCACGTGCTTTAGTTCTGAGTTTATTCATTTTTTCATCGTCTCCATCCCCAGTGCGCCACGTGTTAACACAGTCGGATTTCTCTGCCACCTCACCAGTGCGTTGATCTCCCGATCCGCCGTAATTTATATCAAAATCCATCCTGTTCAGAAGTTTTTCCAAGTCTCCATCTGCAAGTTTCGGTTTTGGAGCCGTGCTTGGTCCTGGTTTTCGAAGAGAAGTCTTACGATTCTTCGCGTCGGCGTCAAACCCACTGGATAGGTCCATCAGATCACGCATGTTTTCATCGTTCACGTCAAGGTCAGAAGTGTCATGTCGATTGGTGCGTACCGCAGGCGATTTCGAACTAGTTCTTCCAATTTCGATTTGATTCACGAGTGAGTTGATATCGACAGCAGCAGGCTGCGGCGATCTGGATCGGTTAGAGCGGGTTGACCGGTCTTCTTGAGAGATACCTCCCAGTCCCAGCTCTCCGGAGTCATTGTCACCCTGCCGCCAGCTGGTCTCCGCCTTGAGACCATCATCGCTATCGACATCCTCACCATCATGTACTGCTTTCCCATTACCATTCCTCCTGACGGCGGGCTGAGCTCGATAACCGTGCTGTTTTCTCTTGGGATCCGAGAGCTTGTCTGCTCTGTCGGCAGGTCTCTTTTCAGTTTCAGGGGGGTTGGCACTGCTCATCTGTTCTGACGAGTACCCGTCCACTGTCGCCATCAAGTCGGCAAGCTCATCTTTTGTCAGCATTTTAGCAGCGCCTCCTGGCTTGCGAAGTCGACTCGTCCCATTTGCCCCAAATCCCTTCTTGTTTGCTTGCGTTTTTGCAGCGGCAGCAGATTTAACGACAGCAGTGCTTGTTCCTCCCCGACCGACTGGCGTAGGTATCGAAGAATTCCGCTGACATGATGCAACATTGCCAGCTGCGGCTGTGCTCGGTGTAGGCTTGGCGGCTTTCGCTGATTTTGTAACCTCGTGTTTTCCAGTTTCTGATTTGGCGGCTTTGGCTTTCTTGGCGCCAGGCTTGACAACTCCAGACTTGACAGGGCCAGATTTAGCCGCGTGAATGCTCGCCGGTGCGGTTTGTGCGGCGGCACGAGAGGCTGGACAACCGTCTTCATGGCGATCCTGTTGAGCAGGCTGACGTGCTCGCTGGGCGCCACCTCTGGCAGCAGGTGCTGTGCCAGAGCCGGACCGGCGGGCCGAGGTTCCCGGCTGACTCGCCACCCGGATAGTGAAGCGGTGGGTGCCGGCGGAGCGCGGGTCCCGGCCTCGCTCCGGGTGGTGGTCGCAGCTGGGCTCGTGCTGGACGTGATCAGACGACGAGGCCCGCTCAGCTGACTCGTTCGTACGGTGCCTGCTGGACGGCGAGCTGGCCGACGACACTGCCGCACCTGGTGTGCGGCCGTACCGGACCGGGCCGGCCTCAGTCCGGCTGGCCATCGCACTGTCACGCTCACCACGCCACTCGGGTCAGGTCGCGCGGGTCAGGCACGCGCCGGCGCACCGCCACGAGACCTGCTGCTCCCAGGTGTCGTCGGCCCGCCACTGGCAAGTATCGGCGGCCTCGACCGCCCCATCGCTCTCCCCTCCCCGTCACTACAACCGGTCGGTCCGTCCGTCAGTGCAGTGGGTCTGCCCACGTGCGCGCCGCTGTATTTGGCCAGACGACGGCACGATTCGGCGAAAATTCGGTACCACCGGCGGCCGTCCCGGCGGGCCCAGTGGCAGGGCGACTGTTGACGGTGGCGTGTGTTGGCGAAAACTCCCGGCCAGACGGCGGCCACCGCCTGTAGAGCTGCCGCCGCCGAGACCACGCCCACACCGCAGTCACCGCCACTCTACGATTCCGCGCACCTGGCCACACGGGCGAACGTGGCCCACCGCGCGGCTCTCAGCTCACGCAGCGCACGTCTGACCGCCACTCGGGCAGCTCCCGTCAGCTCCCGTCAGCCCCCGTCAGCTCCCGTCAGCTCCCGTCAGCCCCCGTCAGCTCCCGTCAGCCCCCGTCAGCTCCCGTCAGCCCCCGTCAGCCCCCGTCAGCTCCCGTCAGCTCCCGTCAGCCCCCGTCAGCCCCCGTCAGCTCCCGTCAGCTCCCGTCAGCTCCCGTCAGCCCCCGTCAGCCCCCGTCAGCTCCCGTCAGCCCCCGTCAGCCCCCGTCAGCTCCCGTCAGCCCCCGTCAGCCCCCGTCAGCTCCCGTCAGCTCCCGTCAGCCCCCGTCAGCCCCCGTCAGCTCCCGTCAGCTCCCGTCAGCTGACACACCCGGCCGCCCGTCTCGCTCGCAGTTCGGAAACTCCGCGCACTTGGCAGCCCGGGCCGTGCTCACAGCTCACACTCACCACTCACGGCTGCTCCCGCACCCGGTCGGACAGGGTGCGATGTCGAGAGTTGATAATGGCGGATGAGGCGGAGGGAGGGGCGGCGGACGGTTGGCGACGGCACGCCCCCTTCGCCCACGTCCACGCCCCACGTGTTTGGCTTTGCACGGTAACGCCACAGGCGTTGGCATTATCTGGTGTCGTCATCGTGAGAGGCAGCTGCTGTCGGCACGTAAGTGTCGAAGACCAGCAGGCTAACCCGAACGGCGCGGGCACTGGCGCTGCCTCCATCGGCTTGACGACATGCACCACGTTTAATGATTGCCAGCCAGAATGCCGCGTCGGCCTTGAAGCGAGCGGGGTAGACTCGTGGCTTATGGAAATGATCCGTACAGGAGCACCGCACGGCAGCCAGATGCTCACAAACACACGCGACGCTATTGTCATGCAGGAAAGCGGCACTTATGAGCGATGCTGAAAGGTACACAATGAACGTATTGTCTGGGTGGATGGAGAGCAACGAGGGATTTCAAAGAAGACAAATGTGTTGTCTAATGACGTATGTCCTCGTGTGTAGCTTCCCAAACGGCATGTGATATCACCGCAGAAACCAAGCATGTGGTCTAAATTGCTTGTCTGTTAATTGCGTTAGTTCTCTTGGTACTCGCAAGATATGTTTCCGGAATGATTAAATGGTGGTGGCCATTTAAAGGTGGACATCTCGTTGCTCCTTACTTTTATCACATGAACTGGATGTCGGGTGTTCCCATGGGGCGACAACAATTCGATTAATCGTAACAAAAAGGCTAGCAGATCATGCAAATATTAAACAAATCCAACTCCTGTTCGATGAAGGGTACCGTCAGTAACTGACGGGAGATGCATCCTTCACCAGTACATGCAGGTAACCGCCAGGCGTTTCATCCTTCCTTGCGTTTAACAGGCACACATTTTTGTTGTTTGCGTGTTTAGTGGGCGGGTGGGTCATGATGCACTTCGTGCACGATCACGGCTGATGACGAAGCCCACACTGTTTCGCACCGTGGGATTGAGAAGTGTTCTGAATGGTTCGTGTGTTGAACCCAGGATACTCGTATCCAGAGTTTAATACAACCACTCGGCTACCCCCGACCCAGCGCATACTGCTTATGTATCAGCCAGCAACAAGGTATGGGCCAGCGACAGAGAACAGCTATTCCAACCCTGGCATAATTTCAGCATTACCCTACAGCTTACAAGGGAATACACCTCTTGAAATTAGTCCCCGACCCCCCCCAGGTACAATGAGCTCCGGCTCCGATGGGGGAAATGCAGAAGATAAACATAACCGTAAAAGCGCATAGTGTCGACCAATAGTGTCTGCTGCGCTACTATTGTAATTATAAATGAGCTGGGGAGGGCAGATGGGAATCAACTGCCCAGAGGTCAAGAATGCTTCTAGACTGCTACCTACGAGAACAAAACATGCACTTTTTGCTACCTGGGTCCGGCTTACATGAATATTGACACCGATATTGTTCCTTGTGAGCGACGGTGCTGCCACCTTTTAGCTCCTCACTTGTTCGCAACGCCACCTGCTCTACTCCATAATTGTAACTCAAGTAACGTTACCCAGACGTTAGCGGTCGCGTTGGCGTTATTTGTTCCTGCACTATGGTTCTTTTGGGGTGTCTGCTGCTAGTTTTTCATTGATATGACCATAAATCAACTAACTATAGTTTAATTTATTATTTAAAGGCCTAGAAATGTATTATCATGTGCAATACATGTTTTTATGTGCATATCACTCCCAATAACACAATCAAAGTTACCAGCACTTGTTACCTGGTGAAGTACGCGTTGGCGATTCATCCTTATCTATACAATGACATAGAGATGGGTCTTGGAATAATATGGTTCGTAAACGGATACTCAGTACCAAAATAGTACTGTATTAATTAAGCAACCACCGATGTCACGGGCAAACCCATGGGGTGATGCAGTATCGCTCAATACTGTAGCAGCCTTTTAGTCAGTGATATTTCATAATCTGGATGTCTTCTGTTCGTTACAAAACTAGTTTTTGTGGAAAGCATTCGTGACCAGTCACTTCTTTTTATTTCAATACGTCATGGATAAATTGCTACTTGAGTGAGATATTGAGGGCCAATCTTGCTACCTACCAGCGTAGGCAAGTTGGCGACTTTCTTGACCTCTGCAACTGCCTTCGCTGTTAGAAGGGACCCTTACTGCTGAACGTGGGTCCAGCTGCCGGCAGGAAGGAGGCAGGTGGGAACCAACTGCCTTGGCTATTGGAAGGGACCCTTATTGCCGAGGGTGGTTCCAGCTGCCGGCAGGAAGGCCCTATGTCGCTTGAATGTGCTTCTGCCGTCGAAATGAGCCTTCAGCGGCCTGAGCGGGCCAGCCACCGGTGTTGGAAGAAACCATATGATTGCTCCAAAAGCCCTTCGGACCCTTTTGGCGTTAAGAAAGGGACTATGTCCCTCGCTTCGCTGCGCCTTTGTCTGAACCTGGTCTGCCACCTTGAAACCACCTCCACAGATTTGCAAATTTAAGAGACACAGGTTGAGGATGATGCTGTTGCTGATATGATACATTTTTGGAGAAAAATGGTGATCTGATTTTTTTCAAATCTAGTTTCATTTCCAATTCAATCCGGCACATCGGCCGATTGACTACAGCATATAGAAGTCTGGGGAAGGACCATATAGAAGTCTGGGGAAGGACCATAATATGCTATGAAGCATCTAAGCCATTTGTAGCCTGTTCCAATCGCTAGTTTGTAATGACGGCTCCTGTCACTGCTCAGCATGCAGTGACGGTTCTCGTCAGCTCAGTCGGCAGTGACGGCTTTTGTCACCGCTCAGCCTGCAGTGGCAGTTCCTGTCACTGCTCAGCCGGCAGTGACGGCTCCTGTCACTGCTCAGCCGGCAGTGACGGCTCCTGTCACTGCTCAGCCGGCAGTGACGGCTCCTGTCTCCGCTCAGCCTGCAGTGACGGTTCTTGTCAGCTCAGCCGGCAGTGACGGCTCCTGTCACTGCTTAGCCGGCAGTGACGGCTCCTGTCTCCGCGCAGCATGCAGTGACGGCTCTTGTCATCGCTCAGCCTGCAGTGGCGGCTCCTGTCACCTCAGTATGCAGTGACGGTTCCTGTCACCTCAGCCCGCAGTGACAGTTCCTGTCACGTCAGCCTGCAGTGACGGCTCCTGTCACCGCTCAGCCTGCAGTGACGGTTTTGATCAGCTCAGTCCGTGGTGGCTCCTGTCACCTCAGCCGGCAGTGACGGTTCCTACTGCTGCTCAGCCTGCAGTGACGGTTTTGATCAGCTCAGCCCGTGGTGGCTCCTGTCACCTCAGCCGGCAGTGACGGTTCCTGCTGCTGCTCAGCCTGCAGTGACGGTTTTGATCAGCTCAGCCCGTGGTGGCTCCTGTCACCTCAGCCGGCAGTGACGGTTCCTGCTGCTGCTCAGCCCGTGGTGGCTCCTGTCACCTCAGCCTGCAGTGACGGTTTTGATCAGCTCAGCCCGTGGTGGCTCCTGTCACCTCAGCCGGCAGTGACGGTTCTACTGCTGCTCAGCCTGCAGTGACGGTTTTGATCAGCTCAGTCCGTGGTGGCTCCTGTCACTCAGCCGGCAGTGAGTGGGGTTTGATTCCGTGGTTGGCTCCTGTCACCTCAGCCTGCAGTGACGGTTTTGATCAGCTCAGCCCGTGGTGGCTCCTGTCACCTCAGCCGGCAGTGACGGTTCCTGCTGCTGCTCAGCCCGTGGTGGCTCCTGTCACTGCTCAGCCGGCAGTGACGGTTCCTGCTGCTGCTCAGCCTGCAGCTGGAGTCGGTGGTGAGCCGCCGAGCGGCCGCGGTGTGTGTGCGTGTTGTTATGGCCCGATATGTGCGGCGTGCGTGGAGGTCATCCAAGCGATGCCGCAGTGACAATGCCAGGCCAGCAGCCGACAAAAACACACGTTTAGTGAAACGAGCCGAGTGCGCATCCTATGTTTCAGTGGTATTCGGTACAAAGACTATCACGAGCTTCTCGTCATCGGTTTGTGGTGATTTCTTGCAGCCCCACAGGCCACTGTTCAGTCAAATGCGTTAAACTGTATCGTCTGTTTCAGCGACATCGTGTAGAGGGATGCATCGCGGGCGCCTCGGCACGGGGTCACAATGGTGTGCTAAATTACTGCACACAAGGCGAAGGCGTTTGTCTGCTTTAGTGGCAATGATATCAGGCAGTGCAGGTGAATGCACTGCGAACGAGTCTTCGTGGGTCTGGGGTGGTTTGTTGCACTCGCTTTGGCCGATGTCGCCAATGTAAAGATATTGAGCCATCAAGGAAAATGAGTGCGAGTGGGTAGTATGCACTGTTGCCAACCGACCAAAACCTGGAAACCAAGGCATGCCCCGCCCGCTCCCTGTCCATTTACAGGGCAGCCGGCGTGGGACAGGCTGGACGACAGACTAGATATAGGCATTCGTCCTAAATATCGGCGCTGTGGAATCACAGCAGGGCTGCTGTGGGCTCGGCGTTACCGCGCAAGCTGAGCTATGGGGACGGACGCCATGTCTGGCCGGGACTTCTGGACGTATGTGAATCAGGGTCAATGTGCTCTGTGTTGTATGGGCGTATGTGAACCAGGGAAGCTCTGTGTTGTCTGGACGCATGCGAATCAGGGAAACTCTGTGTTGTCTGGGCGTATGTGAATCAGGGAAGCTCTGTTGTCTGGGCGTATGTGAATCAAGGAAGCTCTGTGGTGTCTGGGCGTATGTGAATCATGGAAGCTCTGTTGTCTGGGCGTATGTGAATCAAGGAAGCTCTGTGTTGTCTGGGCGTATGTGAATCAGGGAAGCTCTGTTGTCTGGGCGTATGTGAATCAAAGCTCTGTGTTGTCTGGGCGTATGTGAATCAGGGGAGCTCGGTGTTGTCTGGGCGTATGTGAATCGGGAAGATCTGTGTTGTGTGGGCGTATGTGAATCAGGAAGCTCTGTTGTCTGGGCGTATGTGAATGAAGGAAGCTCTGTGTTGTCTGGGCTTATGTGAATCAGGAAGCTCTGTTGTCTGGGCGTATGTGAATCAAGGAAGCTCTGTGTTGTCTGGGCGTATGTGAATCAGGGAAGCTCTGTTGTCTGGGCGTATGTGAATCAAGGAAGCTCTGTGTTGTCTGGGCGTATGTGAATCAGGGGAGCTCGGTGTTGTCTGGGCGTATGTGAATCGGGGAAGATCTGTGTTGTGTGGGCGTATGTGAATCAGGGAAGCTCTGTTGTCTGGGCGTATGTGAATCAAGGAAGCTCTGTGTTGTCTGTGCGTATGTGAATCAGGGAAGCTCTGTTGTCTGGGCGTATGTGAATCAAGGAAGCTCTGTGTTGTCTGGGCGTATGTGAATCAGGGAAGCTCTGTTGTCTGGGCGTATGTGAATCAAGGAAGCTCTGTGTTTTCTGGGCGTATGTCAATCAGGGGAGCTCGGTGTTGTCTGGGCGTATGTGAATCGGGGAAGATCTGTGTTGTGTGGGCGTATGTGAATCAGGGACGCTCGGTGTTTTCTGGGCGTATGTGAATCAGGGAAGCTCTGTGTTATCTGGACGTATGTGAGTCAGGGAAGCTCTGTTTCTGGGCGTATGTGAATCATGGAAGCTCTATGTTGTCTAAGCATATGTGAGTCAGTGAAGTTCTGTGTTGTCTGGACGTATGTGAATCAGGGAATCTCTGTGCTCTCTGGACGTGTGTGAATCAGGGAAGCTCTGTGTTGTCTGAATGTACGTGAATCAGGGAAGCTCCGTGTTGTCTGGGCGTATGTGAATCAGGGAAGCTCTGTCTTGTCCGTACGTGAGCCGGCGAAGGCGAAATAGGCTGTAATTCGGCTTGTGTGTCCCGTGCTGGGCCGAGCACATAGTTAATGAGCCGGTGATGAAAGCGTGTTGACCTTGGTTTATCATGGAATCTTGATGTCGGTGTAAAGACGCTCCTCCACCAAATCGGATGTGTGATAAAAAAAAACTTTGTTTAATGGTGCAGTCATGACTGCATGGTTATAGAAGACACAATCGCATCTTGTTCCTGCTTTAAGACATCAGTTTTTTTAAAGTTAATGTATTATGAGTTAAACCTAACCGCCAGGATTTAAATATCACTGAGAGTAATCACATTAAACCGCTTCAATAATCTGATGTATTATTAGTCCCATCAATATTCACGAAATTTTCGATCGCCAAGCAATGCAACTACATTATTAAAAACGTTCTCATCAGCCCTAGAACTATATGCTCAGATGAAACCTGCAGGTGAAATTAGGAATACGCACACACTTAAACAGTGAGTTCACGTAATGAAGTGCCTCGCGAGTCCTGCATCATCCAGTATCCTGTACAGAGTGGCAGCGTCTCCATTGAAGGACATGATGACCGTCTCACCGAAGTTGATGGGCTCACTATCCTGCTCTTCATTGACATATATATGCTAGCAAATTTATCCCGAAAACATCCAAGGAGATATAAAAAAAATCCGTTCGTTCCATACAAATACAGATTTCAGACCGATTATGTTCACTATAAGGTTTATGTATTTCCGATCAGGCTTAACAGGCTTAACATGAAAGGACACATCTCAAGTTAGTGCATTCCAGCCCGTCATACTGATTACCTGATTTGTTACAATCAGCTCATTTACATACATACCGATCAGCTGATGTTTTCACTCGTCAACAGAGACGTGACTCAGTTGGTTCTTTCGCTGTGTAATTCGTTCATAGAGGGAAAAGGAGAGTACTGCCGTTTGCATTTTATTTGTGTGACGAATCCGAACACATCACAGACACAATAGCATAAACACTATAGGGATCAACGGCACTAACACGAACACTACCAAACCGAAGGCGCACGTGCATAGTTCTGACAGCCAACCTTCGCCCAGGGTGAAGCCTGGAAGAAGATGAAGAAAAACACGCCCATGCGTGGGCGTCGCTATATAAACCTTTGAGGGGGAAAGGGTCCCCTCAATGATAGCTTTGCCCCCTCCTCAGTTAGTTCAACTTTTAACATGGGATCCTATTGAGTGTGCCCCCCCCCCAAAAAAAAAAAAATTCATTTGAGCCCGCACAATGCCTCTATGTATTGTGCCCCCTCCTACCTACTAATTTTCAGGGATCAACGCCCCTGCGCCCATCATTAAGTGTAAGAAAAGTGGGAGCCTGATCAAGATTATCGAATGGACAATGAACGAAACTCACTGGCATAACCTGGAGCGAGGCCGCAGGACAGATGCGGCCTCCTGGGGCGAGGCCGCAGGACAGAGGGTCAGATGCAGAGCCGAACTGCAATTGGATTGCTTGCTCGTTGTTATTCGCTTCTGTTAGGGTATCTAGAACTTCCGTCTCTCGCGTGCGCTGCGAAGCAAAATTGATAATTCTGGACGGATGACCCCCCCCCCCCCTTCCGATACAAAATTGATGGGTCCGTGCTGGACGGACCCATCAATGTTATATCGGAGAAGGGTTTGGGGAGGGGGTCACTAGAATTATCATTTCCTGGAGGGTCCCTGCTGATCGGAAATAAGTCGAGAGGTGTCCTCAGGACTCCCAGGAGGACACCGATGTATTTCTCTTCAGTTTCCTCGAAGGGACGCTTTCTGCCAAGAGGTACTTGCCTATAAGCATTAGTATTTCTTTATAGCTTAGGCAGTAACGCTAATGATGGGGCTTCGGTGTCTTCTTTTCTCGTGTTATAGCATCTTGCCTGTATAGGCCCAGATCGGCCCGTGCGGCTCTTATCCTGCCTGAACACTTTCTGACTTTATGGCATTAGATCACACAAAGCGCAGCCACAGATTAATGAGGCGCCTCCCGAACGGGAAGATTATTTGTGATTCGCTGTTGCAAATGCACTTCGTACATTTGCAACAGCGTTTCTGAAAATCGGTTTATGAGAACTTGTCAGCTACCTGGAAGCTACTTGAAGTTTTAAACAAGCACAGTCCTTCCCGAAACGTGCCTTCATCAGCTACTTTCACGGGCTCAAGCTCACTTCGATACCAGTACAGCACAGTTAAATCTATCCTACGTCCCCCGAGTAAATAAACAGCTTGGCTCTATGGCTCAACGTAATCACAAACAACATGAACTATCCAGTCGAGCAAAGCACATGAGCAAACGGCAACGCATAGGGAGCGGTCTTACTGTGTTGTTCTGTCATCAATGTCTTCTGCATGGAAGAAATGAGGAAGAGCAATCGAAATTAGCGAAGCATATCGTTTTCAAGTACTTGAAGACCATAAACGGCATGCATGATATTGCTTCAAAATGTGTTATATAGTTCTCTTATTGGCGGGGAAATATTGTGTCAAAGCAAGTCAGCTACAGCTATGAATGTCACAGAGCTGATGCAGGTACAAAATAGGTCACGCCTTCATCCCAATGCGGTTTTTGGAAGAGCACTGAAACAGTTGTCATGAACTAACCGCAGAAGATATAGCCAAAAGTAAAAAATGGTGTATAGTGAAAATGTGAAAGAGCAATGCAAAAACCCTACGAGCTGGCCTCAGCTGAGGTCACGGAGATCAACTGAGGCTGAGACGGACAGCTTGCATGCATTACATTGTCTCTACGTTATATTTTTCCTATAAATGAAGCATGTATCATGGTAAACCACACCATGTAATAGTGTTCAACTTTTTCAACTCGCTACAAGGCAAGATCAGGAGTACGTGATCTAAACGTCTCGAGTATTCTCGTACCACAGGTACTATGAAGATAAAATGCCGGTAATTACTCAGGAAAGATGATAACGTTACTGTTTACATGGATAATGTTGCATGCCAGTTTTTTACAATGTGATTAGACACACGATGTTTTGTTGAAACATACAAATTTGGAGAGAACATTTATTTCACAATGTGAGAAGATTTACGACGTTTCTTGAAATGGTGTTGAATCTAAAAAATGGACACAAAAGTGACGATTCTCGAAAAATGGAGCACTTTTACAATTTCTTCAAAACGGAAGGCCGTGCTTTGGTATCACCTGTGACATTTCCCTGAGCATAGCCTGCTTCGAAGGTTGATAGCTCTACAAGTTCATCACATATTTCCTCGCACTTGGCCTCCACCTGATCGGTGACCTCGCTGTTCGTCGCTTCATGATGTTAAAGTAAGACTTTCGCTTGCATATCAATGATGTTAAACTACGAACTCATTAGCTTCACGGTCAGGATCTGAATACTAAGGGCACGAGCGGGAGACTGCGGCCAACACTGACCTATTTCCTATATCTAGGTAGGTTACCTGACCTCGAAGGTCAACCAAGAACAGTAGACAAGCATATTCTCGTGGTTTTGCAAGTACAAGAATGGAGGTACGTCATGCCCTTTGCAGAACCTCCGTCTGACCTAGTGCAATAGTTACTGGTAGGGACACCAGTTGCACCACCACCCCGCACTGCGAGCTGTTGGAAATCCTGCTGCAACATGAGATAATAAATATATAAATAGTTTGCGCATACCATGACAACATAAATGGCAATCAACTTCAATCTTGTGTCATTCCCATGACTGACACAGTCATGGGAGTGTGTCAGTCGTATGTCAGTGACTGCGTCCAGGTCTGGACATAGTGGTTTGTAAGCGAAAGAAAGGCAAAATGACAGCAGCAGTGTAGCTAGAACGAAGCTAAAGGAGTCGAGCACCAGCAGAAAATAATTAGATATCTCAGTCACTCAGACAAATAAGTGGGTTGCAAAGTTGAAAAAACTGTCCGCTAGACTGAGCATTTTCAAATGTAATTGACCTTTCTTATTGCATTTGGCCCTTCACACCTGCGAGAAGTGGTCTACACCGGCTGGGCGTCGACATCATCATCACGACAACATCAATAAGATCTGTAGTGCCAGACAAAACAAAATAGGCATGTAGAAGGTGCCGCAAAACTTCGCCAACCTAGAATGCGAATATGATATTACGGACTGTCTCAATAGCTGGGATTAGTGTTTGGCTACAGGGAGGGAGCTGGGAGTTACTGCTTGTTGCAACAGTTGAAAGCCACATGCTGCGCTCTAGGGGGCGCTAATGGCTCTAGTCTACTGGTAGTAGCAGGCTTCATCTAGTAGTTGACAAGACGGCTTTGGGCGTACGTCACTACCCAGCTGTATCTCCGTGCAGCCACTGAGAGGGCGCCACCGAGTGTCTCGGCGGCTGCAGACCTGAGCAGCCACTGAGAGGGCGCCACTGAGTGTCTCGGCGGCTGCAGACCTGAGCAGCCACTGAAAGGGCGCCACTGAGTATTTGGCGTCTGCAGACCTGAGCAGCCACTGAGAGGGCGCTACTGAGTGTCTCGGCGGCTACAGACCTGAACAGCCACTGAAAGGGCGCCACTGAGTATTTGGCGGCTGCAGACCTGAGCAGCCACTGAGAGGGCGCCACTGAGTGTCTCGGCGGCTGCAGACCTGAGCAGCCACTGAGAGAGTGCCACTGAAGGTCTTGGTAATTGCAGGTCTGAGCAGCTACTGAGAAGGCGCTATTGCCTGTCCCAGCTGAAACTCGACCACCTGGGAGAGTTCTTGCCTGATCACATCAATCGGCTTCAGGAGAAGAATTGGTTTGTCGTCGTCCCTCCGCTGCCCGGTAACAAAGACGGTGTCAGGGAGACAGCAGGCACAACGCACATTGGCATCCAGCACACGAGGGATCATCAGCAACGAGAGGAAATCGAACACACTCCAGTCATCGGGAACAGTTAGAACACTGACATCTGAGAAGGCACCAGAGTTACAGAGACAAGATGGGAAACGGCGATGACGTTTTCCAGGAGGGTACCAAACATGGAAATATGTCGTTAAAAATGCAATATTTGTGTTTGCTCCAAACTTAAGAAGAGAGTGACCAGTGGCGACTCCAGGAACGGGTCTGCCGATCGACTTGGGGCGTGGGTTGAGGTAGGTGGCTATCCGACCATTTTCTCCCACTTCTACATTTCAGTTTTACTCCGGCTTCACGTCATTATGGTCTTCTGGAGGGTGTATACATGGCTCCCGTGACTTTCCCTTGCAGGCGCGAGGGCGACTTTCTCCACTTATAATCTGTTCTCATGCGTTTGGCACGATTACCAGCTTCGTCGCCGACGCTGCACCGGACGGAAACGACGCGGCACCTCGCGGCGCCGGCGCTGCGTCCAGCGGTACCGGCGCTATGCCTGACAATATTCACACTGTGGAGACTGATGGTGAGATGAACAGAAGGAGAAAGCCGTGAACAGAAGGCGAAACAGAACAGAAGGAGAAAGCCGTTTATCTGTGCTCAGACAAAGGAGAAAAGCCGTGAACAAGAAAGTGAATGTGGTAAAAGGGCGCTTTTCGAAGACGCGGCTGCGCAAGAAGTACAGCAAAAAAGAAAAGTACCGACAAAGTGCAGACAAGGAATACAAAATGTGACGAGTATTCAGAACCGAAACTAGCTGCCGGCCGGCAGTCGCGGTGATGATGTGCAATGCATGCATTGCAACATGAGCTACGGGCGCTCGTATGAAGACGGGATCCAGTGCGGTTCATACATCGGGTGGGCCTGTGTGCTATGCGCCGATGTAACCCCAAACTAGCCCAGCTTAGTATGCAATGTTTGTTTGATAGAATGTTTGATTGAGCAACTGCCGTAAAGCAATACGGGAGCGGATTCCTCCAGATCGGGAAACAAATCACCAGTGTTGCACTACGCGATAGCGCACATTCTGTTTCCCACATGGTTGCCAATTAAGAAATCACTTTTTTCGAAGTTGTTTCATTTCCTACAAATGTTCTTTGTGTGCGTATTTGAAGCAGTTGTGTGTGCGTAATACGGGCAAGCCTGCTCCATTGACGCACGACGCGAGTTCTACATTTTTTCGCGAAAAATCAATTGAAAAAGTGTCTGAACCAAAATAAGTGCTGGGTCGTGTACACAATTAATCCGGGTACCGATTGATTTCATCAGCCTTCCCTGCCAATACACTATAAGCGAACTGGCCACCACAAACAACTTTATGTTAGGACAGCGTTATAGGAGCGTCCTGCCCTAAGATTATTGGACGAGAAGTGCAAAGAGGACCATGCATGAAATAGGATCATCAGGCATGTTCGCAAGCTCTTTTATTGTAATCCAGAGCAGTGAGACAGGACATATTTTGTCATATTCTTGCAAAACAGTCTGTACGTCCTTGAAAAGTTACATCTCTGAGCTGAATTCCCTTCATCCAAAACGCATTATCTTTGGTAGTCTGGACTGTGGAAACATCACTTCTTACCGAAAGTCACTCAATTACGGACACAGCTCCGAAAGCTAGTAACCAAGTAAAGCTTTACCTGAGTGTTGTAACGTCGAAACGAAAGGCTACTGGATAGCTGCGTTGTGTAGATGTCGGCAAGCACACATCATATCTAAACTTGTCCAGCTGATCAATGTCTTAGGAATGCCACTTCCAGAATCTCGACTACGATACGAATTGGCACAGCATAACCTTAATGAGCAGGCAATGCTAAGGTGCACTTTTTAGGAGCATGTATCCCATCTACCTTTACACATTGCTTAGAGTATGCAATGCGCCAGGAAAAGTCCTCACGAAATACGTTCGCACATGATAACAAGCACGTTACACATGAGCGGTACCAAAGGAGGGGAGGGACACATCCTCAAAACGTCTTGAAACTTAGCATCACGCCTATGGCCGCTACATATAAAAAATGAACCCAAAACAATAATGTCCTCCCTATTCGGAGCCGGTGGCGCCGTCGATGGTTACAACACATTAAATACGGGCATGCATGGATTAACATTTAACAACTTGATATCGTGACGGGGAAATCAACTTCGTATACGGAGGCATACCTGGAACAGCATCTCTCCTTCGAAGTAGAGAAATCCATGTTTCCTCGCTCGCATGAGCAGTCCGACCAGTTTGTTGTTTATGACAGAGTACAACTGCAACATAAATGCCACGAGGACACACCAGTCATTCTACGGCGCACAGGGACACTGTGTGCAGTGCAGCGTTCGTCTGTTCCATACTGATACTCCTATGTATGCGGTAAATAACAAATACAACCCGGCTACCATTCACCGATGCCACCCATCGGCGACACCAATGGCTGTCCATGGCCTCTCATGGGAAGAGATAAGTGATCAGAGCACCTGACGCTCACCGGCCACTGACCTCTCCCAGGGCTCTCGGGTCACGACCATAACAAAGGTCGAGGGAAGCGGTAGGACTGGGGTGGCGTAGGGATAGAAGGGGTGGGTGGAGCAGTGACTTGTTCTGGGCCGGGTCTGAAGTCGAGGTCGGAGTCCAGATCTAAAGCCGGTGACCTGATGTCCAGGCTGAGGTCGGGTCGGGGGCGGGGGTCGGGAACCGGTGCCTGAGTTTGAGCCGGGACCGGTGCTGGGGTCGGGGCAGACACTTGGGTCATCCTTGGAGGTAGTGCGGGTGGCCTGCACCTGGAACATAGTGCCGAACGGTACGGCGGCGGTGCCGTCCGCGTACTGGATGCCCTCCTGATAAACCATGTCGCACAGCATCATCAGCTCGTGGTGCACGTGTTTGGCGGCGAACAGTCCGCGAGCCTCTGACTTGCTGCCAGCTGCAGGTCTGTCGATACACGAGACATCCGACCGTGAGCAGTGATCGTGAACAGCACCGGCAGATCCTCAACCGTGAGCAGTGATCGTGAACAGCACCGGCAGATCCTCAACCGTGAGCAGTGATCGTGAACAGCACCGGCAGATCTTCAACCGTGAGCAGTGATCGTGAACAGCACCGACAAATCCTCAACCGTGAGCAGTGATCGTGAACAGCACCGGCAGATCCTCAACCGTGAGCAGTGATCGTGAACAGCACCGGCAGATCCTCAACCGTGAGCAGTGATCGTGAACAGCACCGACAGATCCTCAACCGTGAACAGCACCGGCAGATCCTCAACCGTGAGCAGTGATCGTGAACAGCACCGGCAGATCCTCAACCGTGAACAGCACCGGCAGATCCTCAACCGTGAGCAGTGATCGTGAACAGCACCGGCAGATCCTCAACCGTGAGCAGTGATCGTGAACAGCACCGGCAGATCCTTAACACAGCCACATATATCGCTGTCAAATCGCATATGTATATATAGTTTGCGAACTAATGCAGACCAGGTGAACTTCTTTGCATGCAACTTTATTTCCAAGGCAATAGTAAGCTACCTGGAACGTACGGCGAGAAGATAATCGTGGAATGACATGAAGTACCCTGGGAAGCCAGCCGGCTTCCTGGAACATAAAGACGGAAACTGAGAGGATGTAATTTTCGTCTCTGTGATTGGCTTTCAGATGATCGTCGTTGCTAAAAACCCCTTCTGCCAGGAAATTTAGCGCCGAAGAACGGAATTCATGTCCATGTTATTCGATTTTTAAAGCTATTCCAGTGCAACAGTCGATAATTCACACATGCATAGGCTGCGGAAGGCTCTCAGACCAATCAACTATCCCAGGGAACAAAAACGTAATGAGCATGCTGAAGTAGATTACGATGAGAGTTGGTATTATAATTCGCGCAGACTACAGCTCGATTACATCATTGCAGGGGAAATTCTACAAGAAAGTTTTGGAGGGGAAATTCTGTTGGACGCTGTCGGTAGGTGACGAACTCGCAAAGATACTCTTCCGCAACACCATTTCATAGGTGGAAAGATGCATTGCCTCCTTTATAATCTTCCTGCGCTCCCCTGCACCGCGTTTATGTTTTGGTTCCTCTTACTTTCCGTAGCCGTCATCTTTGCCTGCGAACTTCACGGCAGTGGCAGTGTATGGCTTAGCCTTGGCCAACCTCTTCAAGTCCTCCACAGCCTGCTGAAAATCCTGCAGAGTCGCCGACATCTTCGCCACTGGCTTTCCTGAAATGGTGTAGATCCATCAGTTCAGCTGAATTCCCCAATTTTCCACTGTTCGCTGAATATGTTGATATAATCTGAAACGTAGCTAAGCTAGGCTGTAATCGACCGTGTTAAATCATTCGACAAAGGTGCAAGATAAGGTGACATTGATGCATACGTTTAGGCATGCATACGCTTCACGGAAAATTTGTCATATTAATAAGCATAAGGAATATAAGTCAGACAATGCAAAAGTTAAAGCGTGGAAGCAAGGGTAAAATGGTGGGAGCTACCAATATAGTGGAAGTAAGTTTAGCCGGGAAGTTCGCTTTTTATGATTTCGAAGGGACCGTTGCTATGCCAATCACATCCACTCTAAGTGAGCTTCCCTTCCAATATTTAGGTATGACGCCTCTGGAAGAAATGCGGAGCAAATCTTAGAGTTGTCCAGTGGCTAGTAGGAGGTGATACTACTAACCACCAGTAATCACTCTGGGTTGTTGCTAAATGCCACTAACGAACAAAGTACCATAGCCAACTGGCAACGATCTGCAATGGCTAGCGCGGCTTTTAATCACGTGCTTCTGTCGGCTGTCTGTCCTTCGTTTGGAAGCATTATGGTTATAAAATAAACAAAACAAGCAAAATAAACAATATATAGATAACTAAGCAAAAAGGCCAGTTTTGAAGGAGAACCTTAGCACTTCTCTCGAAATATGACTGCACAAACTTCTGGTCTTCATAAGACACCGCACAAAACATGGCTCGACTGGTGGTCTTCAAATGACACGGCAGAAAACATGGCTCGACTACTGGTCTTCAGAAGACACCGCACAAAACATGGCTCGCCTACTGGTCTGCATAAGACACCACACAATACATAGCTGGGCTACCGGCCTTTATAAGACACTGCACACAACATGGCTGTTTGACATTGACCAGTGGCTCAGGTATAACCTCGTTTGTTTGCTTGTTTGATTGTTTGTTTTCTTGTTGATTTGGTTTGATCGTTTGCTGATTTAGTTATGCATTTATTTGTTTGTTTGTACATTTCTTTGCTTGATTGCTTCAGAGAAAGACAGAGACGGAGACGGAGACGGAGACAGAGACAGAGACAGAGACAGAGACGGAGACGGAGACGGAGACGGAGACGGAGACGGAGACAGAGACAGAGACAGAGACAGAGACAGAGACAGAGACAGAGACAGAGACAGAGACAGAGACAGAGACAGAGACAGAGACAGAGACAGAGACGGAGACGGAGACGGAGACGGAGACGGAGACAGAGACAGAGACAGAGACAGAGACAGAGACAGAGACAGAGACAGAGACAGAGACAGAGACAGAGACAGAGACAGAGACAGAGACAGAGACAGAGACAGAGACAGAGACAGAGACAGAGACAGAGACAGAGACAGAGACAGAGACAGAGACAAAGACAGAGACAGAGACAGAGACAGAGACAGAGACAGAGACAGAGACAGAGACAGAGACAGAGACAGAGACAGAGACAGAGACAGAGACAGAGACAGAGACAGAGACAGAGACAGAGACAGAGACAGAGACAGAGACAGAGACAGAGACAGAGACAGAGACAGGGACAGGGACAGAGACAGAGACAGAGACAGAGACAGAGAGAGAGAGAGAGCTTATGTCTATTTAATCCACAGTAAAACCAATAACCAGTTGGTAAAATACCATACCATTTCTCACATCTAACATCAAGCAAGGTCCATCTTTTGCTGGTTGCATAGAGAACGATAATTCGCTCTCGTCGTTCTTTTTCTCGAAATTTTCGAAACTGTTCCCTCAAATTCTGGAGAAAAAAAAGCGTGCCCAACACATCCACACGCCATATTCGGCACAGACACAATTCCTGTACGGCTGGTCAATGACGGGATATTTGTAGTCAATTTGGTGGATCTCTTTGGTGGATCAATTTGGTGAATTTGGTGGAGGCTGAACGACACAAATGGAACAGAGGTACACATTTCGCAATATTTGTAGCGTTTGTGCAACATGACCCTGGCATGAGGTCATGGTAGGTAGCAAATGGTATGGCACCTTACATTGGTTTGCCACACAGCCCGAGCAAGTCTACTCCCGTGTCTATGGCACGATAATGCACCTGAGCGGCCCGGCCGGTCCGACCCGGCCGGTCCAACCCGGCCGCTCCGACCCGGCCGGTCCGACCCGGCCGCTCATAGTGTTTCCACTCAGAGCCAGATCCGTTCTTATGTTGGTATGCACCAACCGTCATTGCCAAATTTACCCTGAAGTACTCTCGATATTTATTCAAAGAAGTGTTTTCGGCGTCATCCCCGCGCGCTAGCAGCCGATATATATCGCAGCGCAGCCGGTGCTTACCATCCACCCCCTGTAGCTCAGTGGTGTCGTGGCTGATTAGTGTTCCAAGAACCTGGGGAGGCAGGATGTTTTTTCTTCTTCCTTTTTACTTTTAGTAATTCGACCTCCTGAATTGTTCACATGCGAAATCATTCTAGCTTTGTATGTTCTGCTGACGGATCGTGACTCCATAAGTACTCGAGGCAACGCCTTGAGTACTTATGCCTAAACTATTTATGAGGCGCAATTATGCTGGGATTTTCACACTTGTCCTGGCTCTGCCAGTGCCGGTATAGGCGCCTTATACCCTTGAGGCGGTGGCGTGCGCCTATATTTATTGAGTGTTTATGATAATAAATAACAAAAAATGTGAGCGACCCGTTCTAACCGGACAGACCTCCGTACCTTGAAAACCGTTCACCTTTTTGTTACAGCTCTTTGTGTTCTAGTTTCTTCACTCATAGTCAGATGTGCTCTTTTATTTTCATTTGGACTGATTTTTATCCCAACATTCTCCATGCAGTGCTGTTCAAATGTGCAATGTTTATTGTGCATTGCTCTTGAATTGTGTTTCAGTGGAAGTGGCTTACGGCAGCATTTCAGCTAACGGACAACTGTCTACTGCATTTCACGTTTTAATACAATATATAAGCTTCAATGTTGTCACTTAGAGCCAGATCTGCTCTTTTTAGTTTGATATTCACCAAATTATATTAACCTTATTTCTCCTGAAATACTTGAATCTTTGTTCAAGGAAAAGTGTTTGCGGCGGCCTTCCCGGTGCGGACATGCTACGATACACCTCGTGCCGCTATTGGCACTCTCCTGCTCCATTCCGGGTGGCAAAGAGGCAAAACGCTTGCGGTGTGTTACGGGTTCAACTGACTTATACTGACTGACTTTTCTTCAACTGACTTATAGCAGAGGTTAAGGAAGCTGGCTGGTAAGTGGATGACAGGTACAAGGATTTCTTGAAACGATGGTGACAGATCGCACGTACTGAGAACTGAGCTCGGCTGTCATACCAGTAGTACGTTTACCATGCCAGCAATACCTTTACCACACCGACCGTACCTGTACCGCACTGGTCGTACCATTACCACACCTGCCATACCTTTACTACACACACACAGACCGTTCCTTTACACACAAGCCGTGCCTGTACCACGCTGACCGTACCTGTACCATACTGATCGTACCTGTACCACACAGGACATACCTGTACCACACCGGCTGTACCTGTTCATATAGGCCGTACATGTAACACACCAACTGCACCTGCACCACACCGACCGTACCTGTACCACACCGGTCGTGCCTTTACCACACCGGCCGTATCGGTACCACACCGACCGTACCTGTACCACACCGGCCGTGCCTTTACCACACCGGCCGTATCGGTACCACACCGACCGTACCTGTACCACACCGGCCGTGCCTTTACCACACCGGCCGTATCGGTACCACACCGACCGTACCTGTACCACACTGGTCGTGCCTTTACCACACCGGCCGTATCGGTACCACACCGACCGTACCTGTACCACACCGGCCGTGCCTTTACCACACCGGCCGTATCGGTACCACACAGACCGTACCTGTACCACACCAATCGTACCTGTATCACACCAACCGTGCCTGTACCACACAGTCCGTACCTGTAGCACACCGACCGTACCTGTACCACACAGTCCGTACCTGTAGCACACCGACCGTACCTGTGCCGCATAGGCCGCATCCGTACCGTGCCGGCCGTACCTGTACCTGATGGCGTGCAGAGTACCGACGAACGCCTAATTATCCGCCGATCACTGCCGCTGCACCAGTTTTCGGCGGTTTACTGTTGTACCGTGCTCGTCACGTGACTGCAGGTAGCTCACCGCTCCGACCAGCACGGCGCTGCGTAGTCCGGCGACGCCACCGACCGGGCTGGCGGCGTGACTCAACGGCCGTGACCGCTAAATATAGCGTGCCGACGGCGCGTCGTACCACCCGGGGTGGTCCAGCCGGAGGCGGGCCTGCTGAGCCCGCAGGCTGGGAATCCGGCTGACTCCGCCCTCCGACGGTGCCCACTGACCTTGCTCGTTGGTAGTGCCGCTTGACCTCACTCGCTGGTGGTGCCGATTGGCGTCAATCCCACACGGTCCCAGCTGACCTTGGCTTCCGACGGCACAGACTGGCCGCGATCGCTCGAGATGCAAACGGGCCACGCTCTCTAGTGTTGACTGACCTCGCACCTGACAGCGCCGACCTGCCTCGCTGGTCAGGTGTCAGGCTGACCAGTCCCTCTGGAAGTGCCGGCTGACCTCGTCCGGAGACGGCGGCGGCTCCGCTGACTGACCCGTCTGGTCGGCGAGGCAGCGGCGGTGGTTCTGACCGGACAGACGGCGCCGCGTACCGCCCGCTCGGCCCGGTGTCCGCCCCAGCTGACGCATCACACCCGAATAGCGATGAGTGGCGCACTGGCGCACTGGGGCGGCACCGACAACTGTCGCGCTTGCGTGCTCCGGTCAGTAACGGCGCTGGTGACGATATGTGGTGCACTGGCGCACTGGGGCGGCACCGACAACTGTCGCACGTACTTGTTCCGGCTAGTGACGGCGCCGGTGACGAGATGTGGCGCACTGACGCACTGGGCCAACTACTACCCCAACTACCAAAACAACATCAACTTCGCCAGCGCGGCCGACCGGACCGGCTGTAACCACCTTCGATGGTTGTCAAGCTGTTGGATAACAGCTTGACTGCCAGTGCCAGGTAGCCTATGTCAATGTATGGGTTACGCAGAAATAGTCCGATTAAGCAGAAGTCATTATTTGCAGCAATCAGAGTACAAGTATCGTCAGAAGTGTCGAAGTCAGGCGTCAGGTCGAAGTTGGCCATGTCGAGGTTAGGTCTTACATCAGGTAGTGTTGACCTGTACCTTTGCACATAGGCAAGAGGCAAGGCAACTGTCAGAGGCAATTGTCCAAAAGTTGGGCGATGGACACTTCCCCTCTATCCCCGATTCCTATGTCCATGCCTCTGCAACTACCATTCTGATTTCAGCATAGTCTGTTTATGCGAAATTGGCCTATGCTGGGAGAAAGAACCTGGCCTGTCAGCAGACCTGAGGCGCATCAACACCAAAATATCGTATTTTATCAACTCACTTCATGTCAAATGGTATGCAACTATAATGCATCGCGCCAGATGCATCGCGCATATGGATTGGCTGACGCCATCTGATTGGCTGCCTGGCCGTCGCTCATTGGTGTCTGAAAGGCTTTGTTGAGATAATATACAGTTCGCGTTCGATCAAGTGCGTGTAGGAACGTGAGTTAGTGGGCGGGTGTGAGTTGATGAGAGGAATACGTATGATCCCAGACTCATTACAGGCAGGGGCGTCGATTTGTATCCTTTTGTGGGGGCCATGGCCCCACCAATGTTGATCTTGGCCCCCTCAATGTTGATTTGCCCCCCCCCCCCCAATAACCTATGCTATTTTTATGCTGAGAAGAAAGGTAAAGGAAAAAATGACAAACACCATGCTACTTACAAACTTAGTTGATGCTAACCAGCACATTTTGTACTGAAATGAAACAGATTTGGATTGTATAGTGGATGGACTCTCCCCATTTTGCTGCAAAATTGAAAATTTTGTGGAAGAAAAAAAACAAAGGATTGGATTTCCCTCTACTTTGCAAGCACAACTTACATCGTAAAATGCAGGGGGGTGCGCTCCAGCATTGTAGTCCAATAAAAAAGGGAGACGCTTGAGCCGACCAATCAGCGTTTGACGACCTCCGTCGGTCGTGACAATGGTAAACAAACACATTTTGTCTTTAGTGCGGCGAAACCGGTGACATTCACACAAATACCAAATTTGTTTCCCTATCAGCGGTGACATTGTGATAAAGTAGTATTAATGATCAAGATTAAAGTAGCAAAAATGTCTTTGTAGAAAATTAGCACGAGAAAATGGAATAACATATGAAAAATAGCTACCACAAATTTTCCCTACAGCCTTTATTATTGGCACGATCGGCGGAGGTCGTCAAACGCTGATTGGTCGGCTCAAGTTTATAGAATTGATGGTCCTCTCAAGCGTCTCCCTTTTTGGGAAGCGGAGCGTTCTACCTGGTGTTCTATAGCCTTGGTAAAATGTCGAGATTACCTGATGCTGATGCATTTTAAAGCAGATTGTCTGAAAAATCTGCAAAGCCACTAGACAACAATTGCATTGTCATAATGATGCTTGCACACATGACCATGGCAAAAGCACATGCATATGGAGCTTGAACTGGATTAATTCCACTCAATTTCCAGTCATTGTCAAACTTGCACACAATCCAGTCCAGTCAACGACAATCAGTTTTCATTGAGATTATGAATACACAAACTATATTTATTTTCAGCAGTTAACCCATCGTACTATAAGCTTGATATTATTTTCTTTTTTTTCTTCTTTATTTCCATCTTTAGCTGAGGCAAAGTGCCATCCAGGGGTGTCGATTTTTGAAAAACATTGGGGGGGCCGAAGTGCCAACGCACTGGACCCCCCCCCCCCCCAAAAAAAAAACTAATCGGATTTAGCCCACTATATTTTCAGATCTCAGAAATTCTGATTTTTTATTCGACGATGTGCATGTTTATGTTTATTAAGCATCCTCACCAACGGGGAAAATCGTCCAATAACTGGTGAAGTCACATAATTAAAAGAGCAGTGTTCAGTACATGTCAACATAACAACTCTTGGTTGGTTATTGGTCCTACGACACGTCGACCGTTGTGTCATATAGCTTCGCCAATCTCTCACGCCGATTGGTCGCGGGCGAAGAGTAGCGACTGGTGAGACTCGAACTCACCAACATAACAACTCTGAGTAATAGCATGCGACTGCAGTGCTATATAGTGGGCTCGGATCTATCGTCACCGTCACCGTCACTGTCACTGTTACCCTCCTCCTCACTCCACACACCAACAAACACACACCGGCTTAAATAAAAATACTTCAGCGATCAGATGCAGGCTAAAACACACCGGCATTGATGAAGCATCAGAGCACAGCAGACCTGAACGGTGATGACGATGGGTGAAAGTATTTCCTTGGTGCCTAACGTTAGGGAGGGGAATTTTTCCCTTTAGTACGCCACTGCGGCTGCTCAACGTATTTTTTTCGCAGATTGCACGATCGAGAGTAGAAAGGCCCTTCGGATAATTTTCTTTCGGGACCCATTCTTAATTTTCCGGTGCTCTGGTCGATTCGATGGAGTCTCCTTGTGGTTTTTGTGGTGAAGTCTGTTTTGATAAGCCCCCTGCAGGCTATTTTTGGAACCCGGTACGATTCTTCTGGCTCTCGGTGCGTTTTTTCCGGTGCCCAAACAGGTTTCTTTTCCGGCGTCCGACGACTTCTTATTTTGTGGATCTTTGACGCAATTTTTCCGTCCGCAAGGTGACATTCCGGGTATATATTGGTACTTGGGAAGCCAGCTGCAACTTGTGGGGCTCCGGCACGACGTTTTGCCCCCGTGAGATTTTCAAGAGAAGCGGCGTTAATTTTTTTTAAATACTTGTTGGGAGCCCTTGCGGTGGCTACGACACGTTTGTGGGGGCCCAACAAGTTTTGTGGGCTTTTGGAGCTATTGTTGAGATCCCAGATTGATTTTCCGTGTCCGGACTGTTTTTCATTTACCCGGCTTCATTTGTTGGGTGATCTCAACGAGACTTTTAGAGCCCCGGTGGGACCTGTCAGGCCTCTGGCGTGATTTTCAGGGGCCCGGGTGATAATTCTTAGTACCCCAGTCTCGGCGTGATTTTCAGGAGGCCCCGGCCCGACCGTTTGTGGCCCCCGTCGTGATTTTCTTGAATCCCGGCACGACTTGTTTGCGGCCCCAACGTGATTTTCAGGGGCCCAGGTGCAAACTTTTGAGGCCCCAGCGTCATTATCGGGGCCCCTGCGCTACGTTTGGGGGCCCCCAAAGTGATTTTTCTGAGCCCCGGTGCGATTTTTGGTGGACCGAGTGAAATTTTTAGGGAGCATAGCGCATTTCTTTCCTAAGCTCGGCGGATTCTTGGGGCCCCACAACCTATCAGGAGGGGGAGGGGGGGTGAGGCAACTGCCCACAATTCCCCCTCCCCATTCGGTATGTCACTGTGCCATGCAATGATGCAACATAAGAATCCAGGAATAGTTCATCTGTTTCATCACTCACATGTGATTTCAACTCCCCAGTTATCCAGACAGTTTGAGGAAAGTCAAACATCTGCTACATGGATCAGCAAGGATGGATTGTAAGACAACTTGGATACCATGGGATTCCGGTCACAGTAGTTATGCTACAATACATACCTTCTTCAACAGACTGCTTTGGAGATGGATGAGTTCCTGAAGTTTGGTCAGGGTTGGAGTTGGAGGTGGATGGAGCAACACTGTGAAGGACATAACATATGGTTCAAGAGACTTGTTTCCATTAACAATACAGGGGATGAAGTAACATTTTCATTGACTTCCATGGTTTTCATTGGCTTCATTGACTTCTATGGTGTCCTGAGTAAGTAGGACAATCGAGATGGGTTTCTGTTGTATGCATTGTAGAAGCAATGTTATAATGTAGCTTTTATACCCCAGTGAGAATGGTATGGATTCACTCATAAGTGAATTTGCAAACATACTGATATATCAGTTCACAACAATGCAGGGAGCTATGTGATCAACATGGTCTGTGCCCTAAAGCCCAAATAACTAAGTAACAATGCAGGGAATCTGCTGCATAACAGTTTGACCATAAATTAGCCATGATATATGGCATCATACTTCCCATGCTATTTAGAATAGTGAGCTATATTTTGTGTACAAACATGAGGACATTAGAAATGTTAATTAACGTTACACACATCAGTTCCTAACAAGTGTCAGCAATACATTTCCTTCATGTGCTTTAAACATGATTCAAGAAAGCACTGTCATCGATTTTAAACTTGCAAAAAGAGTGGGCCGCCTGGCATTTTGAGTGCTATTTGAGTGAATTTGCTGTCTTGTTAGTGAACTGACCACTTATTGAGATATAAGTACTTTAACTTTACCTGCTTCCATCATGCAAATTTGTCATTTTCCAATACATCAGAAATCATCAGAATAACTTCTTGTCCACAAACCGGTGTATGCATTTCTATGAATTTCTCATATTTATTAACACAAATGATGTAGATCTGATCTGCAAATTTATAACTCAGAAAATGTTATCAGCACAGGATTCCATTCCTGAAAATATAGTACTTTCAACATGTTATTGTTCTTTGTGAAGCAATAAGTGCAATGCTCTCATGCAGCATGCAGATGGAGGTTCATCACGTGCATCAGGTAGCACAAAAAGAGATATTATTGCAGTTTAAGGTAACCACAAGACAGGTTTTACACCCATTTTACCTCCACGAATCAATTAAAGGCGCTAGGTTTGGCCTAGTTGCGTTAGACTAGGCTTTTGTTGTAAGTTAGTATTTTTTCCCCTGGTTAGGTTAGGTTTTTTAACTTGAAAATATTTGAGAAAATGCCTCGAAAATTTAAATTAAAAACAATTAATTTCTTGTATGGGAAGTTCAACTATGTTAGGTAAGGTTATCATACATCTTGAACATTACTTGCATGCTATATTTCCTTACTCCACACCCTTTTTTGGTGTAATTTTTTACTCCCAATTGAAAGGCATGCATTTGCAGAAGAAAGGACATTAAATTTGTGCTGTTACGTGTTTTATTAATGTTTTTTTATTTAAATTTGCAATGCAATGTTTATGAATGTCACTAAGCTGATGGCACTACTCAGTTTCTATGCAAATGCTTGTGGTTGTGAGCAGGTTGTGAGCAAAATAACAATAAAAATGGGCTTGGAGTTAGTAACATAGCAATTAAAAGAAATACATTACAAATTCAATATAACCTAACGTAACCAAGCCTAACCTGACCTTGGAGAAAACAACTACAAAAACAAGATTGGAAAAATATATAGCAATTTATTTTCTTGAAATTTTGCAAATGAAAAAACCTAACCCAACCTAATCTAACCAGAATTATTGTGCTTTAAGGTGGTAACTAGGCAAGTTATTACACATTTGCCTCCATAAAGCAAACAAATGGGCAATGTTTGGTGATGTTAGATTAGTTTAAGTGTTTACGTTCGACATTTTTTGCAAGAATTGTTCCAAAATTTGAAAGAAATAGATCTTTTTTCTTTAAAAGCAGCTTATGTTAGATTAAGTTAAGTTGGGTTACATTTTTGTATTGTAAAAAAAATACATTGCTTGAAATTTTTACAACTTGATGTTTTGGCTTTGTTTTTCTCCAAGGGGAGGTTAAGCTAGGTTAGGTTAGGTTATGTTGCATTTTTGTATTAAAAAAAAAATACTTTACCCTATGTCAACCAATTCAAAGCTTTTTGTTCATGTTATTTTGCTCACAACCTGAAATGTAGGCACTTGTATAGAAAATGAGTGGTCCCATCATCTGAGTCACATTCATAAACATTGCATTGAAATGATACATTCCACGAATTCATAAAACACCTTAAAACACAAATGTACCAAAATGAGCAGTAACATCATGTTCATCACATTCCTAAACATTGCATGGAAAAAAAATTAATCAGAAATTACCTTAAGCTGTAAATTTACCAAAAGGTGACCGCTGGACGGAAATGCAACACTAGGTGCCCCAATCCTGGGCAGAAAGGGCACTAAGAGCAGTGGAATGAAAATATTAATATAAGTAAACTAAAAACAGCTCTTCTTGACGACAAACGTGGTAGTTATGTGATATTAACATGGAAACCCTGAGCACAAATCAGAAAAAAGCATGGACTGGACTTTTTCATGCTTACCTGCCAACTTCTTCAACTACTGTTCCTTTGGGAATTAAATATCAGCAAGCTATTTATTCACTATTTAAAATCACACCAATCCGCAGATACATCAGAATGTGCGAAGTACAAAAACGAATCAGTACGACGTCACATGAGATTGGCCTCCGGATTAAACACTGCGCGCAATTGCACCACAAATGTCTTACCTCAGTCACATTTGTCACTGTAACCTCAAATTTAGACTTTAGGCGCTGGAATTTCTGTAACTGGAACTTTTCCTTTGGATGTTCTGAGGAACGCCCATCACGATTTGTGACATTTAATACGCGCTAGTGTCTATCGATACAAATCGACACCCCTGCTTTGGAGAAAAAAATAGAAACAAAAATTAAGCAATATATATTCTGAAAATGTTCTAAATTGAACAACCGAACCCAACTTACCCGAACCTAATGTCAGCTGCTTTTGAAGGAAAATTTCCGATTTAATTTTATTTTTAAAATGATTTTTTTCAAGGTAAAATTTTTCTAAATCAATATGATTCGGTAAAAAACGATTTTTCCAAGGTAAACAACTAGACTAGCCTAACCTAGCCAAATCGGTATTATTGTGCTTTAAGGTGGTAACAAGACAAGTTTGTACACACATTTGCCTCCATATAGCAAGCAAATGGGTTAGGTTTGGTTAAGTTAGGTTAGTTTAGGTTTTTGAAGGTGGAAAACTTTTGTAAAAATTCCAAAAACGTTTCCCCCAAACATTGCAAATTATTTGGTAACCTTGCGGTCTAAGGTGTTCTTCTTTTCCTTTAAAAAAAAAATATGCAGAATCCCATGTTTACGAAGGTGACTAAGATGATTGGACCCACTTATTTTCTGTGCTTACTTTTCAGGTTGTGAGCAAAATAATGCCAAAAAGCCTTTGAGTTCGGTAACATAGCATAAACATAAATGTTTTTTTTTAGTGCAACAAAACCTAACCTAGCCTACCCTAACCTATCTTTTGAGAACAAAAAATTAAACTAAATAAAATGTCACTTAATTTATTTTCTGAAAATTCTCAACCTTAAAAAAGAAACCTAACCGAGCCTAACCTAACCTAAGCTAATTTTGAATAAAAAAAATTGAATAAAAAAGGGAACAAGAAAAGTTGTATGGGCGCTGTATGACCAACGCAGTCAATGCGGCCGTAAACCCAAATAAACAACCAACCAACCCAGAAAGATGTAAGTTGTACTTCCACAGTGGAGGGAATTCCAGCTATTTTGTTTGTTTTTGCACACAATTTTACATTTTTCAGCAAAAGGTGGAGAGTCAGTCCACTATCTAATCCAAATCTGTTTCTATTCAGTACAAAATGTGCTGGTTAACATCAATGTTTCTACTTAGCATGGGGTTTTTCATTTTTTCCCTTTAGCTTTCTTATCAGCATAAAATAGCATAGGTTATTGGGGGGGCCCAAATCAACATGGGGGGCAAGATCAACATTGGTGGGGCCATAGCCCCCACAAAAGGATACAAATCGACGCCCCTGCTTACATGCATGATTTTGCACTTATCAAAATTTAATTTCATCTGCCATTTTTTGGACCACTTCACAAGCTCTTCTAAGTCTTTCTGTAGCATGTACCTAGGTGCCTAGGTACCAGGTAAATATCAAGCTGATAGTGTGATGAGTGGGCTGTTGAGGTTAATTATAGTTTGTATATCCACACTCTCAATGATAACTGATTGTTGTTCACGGGACTGGAGTGTATGCAAGTTTGACAATGACAATTGGTTTTTGTGCACACCATTTTGAATTTTGTAGCAAAAGGTGGAGAGTCAGTCCACTATCTAACCCAAATCTGTTTTTTTTTCATTACAAAATGTGCTGGTTAACATGAACTACATTTTCTATGTACATTTTCATGGTGTTTTCCTTCTTTTTCCTTCAACTTTTTTATCAGCATAAAAATAGCATATGTTATTGGGGAGGCCCAAATCAACATGGGGGGGGGGGCAAGGTCAACATTGGTGGGGCCCTGGCCCCCACAAAAGGATACAAATCGACGCCCCTGCCATCTAGACATTAGGGGGATGTCCCCATCCTAGCCCCGCCTTCAGCGCCTGAATAACACGCAAACTATAACGTAAAATTCCCTTTACGTAAACGTCCACATGCCTGCACCTTGATCGCAAACACCCGCTTTTATAGTCAGACATGTAACGTACTCGCTTTAAAGGTGGCGCAAATGACCTCTGTGGTCCGGTACGCCTAAAAAAATCACTCCCCACCCATGTGCAGTGAAATTGAAACTTGTCTGATGCTTCCAATTTCTGCAATATACGTATAAAAAACCTGTGACGTCATCAAGGTTGAAGGCGAACTTTGGTGTACCTTTTAAAATAATGGTATTTTTGCGGCGTTTAATAATGGTGTTTTTGCGGCGTACGAGACATTGGTCTTGTCAAGACTATTTCTTGTATAGCATTGGTTTTGTATGACTGTAAGGTTTGCTTAAAAGTCATGTGAGCCACAGCTTTTTTTTTTTATTCTTTTAGGAATACCAATTATAATGCAGTGGCCATGCAGCTTCTTGCTGACTTTTCTCTGTCATGGTATCATAAGCTGGCAGATTTGCCCACACATGGCTCTCGTTTTTCCCCATATCAATATTTAATGCATGCATTGTCATTGGGCATGTGGGTAGGTACCTAGGTAAATATCAAGCTGATGGTGTGATAGGTGGGCTGATGAAGATAATCATAGTTTGCATATCCACAATCTCAATGATGATTGTCATTGTGTTCACTGGACAATGCAAGTTTGACAATGACTGGAAATTAAGAATGGATTTTTTCCTGTTTAAGCTCATATACATGTGGTTTTGCCATTGGTGGCATGTACAAACATCAGTAAGACAATCCAATTGTTGTTTTGTGGCTTAACATTTTTAAAAAGACAATCTGGTTTAAAATGCATCATCATCGAATCTTAACATTGTATGCTGTAAATTTTCCTTCCACAGTGGAGGGAAATCTAGCTATTTTGTTTTTTTTTGCACATAATTTTGAATTGTGTAGCAAAAGTTGGATACTCAGTCCACTATCTAATCCAAATCTGTTCTTTTTCAGTATAAAATGTGCTGGTTAACATCAACTAAGTTTTATATGTACCTAACACAGTGTTTTTCTTCTTTTTTTTTCTTTAGCTTTTTATCAGCATAAAAATAGCATGGGTTATTGGGGGGGGGGCCCAAATCAACATTGGGGGGGCCAAGATCAGCATTGGGGGGGGGGCCATGGCCCCCGCAAAAGGATACAAATCGACGCTCCTGGTGCCATCCGCTAGAGATATGCTACGTTAAAGAAAGAGTTACTTTAATCCGGCTTATGTGGCATCCGGTTATATCAAATAAGAAAGACAGGAAAGATGAGACACCAGAAAGCAAGGAGCATGGCGTAAGGGCCGATACATACATACACAGGTGGAACATACACATACATACATACATACACGACACTTCGAAGGACACATGGAGGGTGGGCAGCATCGTAACCTGCGGAGAGGCTCCACTGCCCACCTGCGACCTGAAAAGCGAAGCGGAGGCCCGACGTCCAGGGCGAGTCGTGGGCGTCGGGCCTGACCATGTGTAGGTGTATGTTTGAGTTAAATCTTGGAAAAACCTGAGAAGGTGAAAAAGAAACCAAGCAGCTTGGAAAACCCGTAGGTAAAAATCAAGCACTATTTATATGGAGAACCGTCCGTTATGGCCAAATTGGATCGGTATCTGCCTACCTAGTGTGATATAACCTATATGTATGTGTTTTGCGACGACGGAGATGATAGCGTTTGACTTCAAATTACTTCCTCGAGTTTGGTGCTGTGCAAGAATGTAAATAGTAGCTCAATGAGCTCCGGATGTTTGTCACCGAGAAGGCTTGGCAGTGAAAGTGGAGTCTGATGTTGGGCAATGTAGGAAAGAAGGGGGCGACGTTGTAATTGGTAGGCAGGGCAGATAAGTAAGAAATGTTCCACAGAGTTATGTAAATCACATGTTTGGCAAGGCGGAGCGCGTCGAAGTCGGCGGAGGAGGAAATCATGTGTGAGGTTGGTGTGCCCGAGTCGGAGTCGAGCAAGGAGGATCTCATGTGAGCGTGTGTGTTGCCGGGAAGAGGGCCATTTGGCGAGAAGGGGTTTAATGTGGTGTAAATGTGTAGTGTTGTGGTTCCAGCATGCCTGGAGATATGTGTTGAATAGTTGGTTGGTGAGGGACAAAAGGTCACAAGGGGGAACTGGGAGGTTGGGGGTGGGTGGGAGGTCGATGGCTCGACGAGCGAGCTCATCCGCCCGCTCGTTGCCCGGAATCCCCATGTGGCCAGGGACCCAGAGCAGTGTGAGTTGAAGGTGGGCATGATGCGTGTGATAGAGTTGACGGATAGCGTGGAGTGTGGGGTGCGTAGTGTTGTGTATGGCTGCGAGAGCATCGATGGATGAACGTGAGTCTGTGCAGATGATTGTTGGAGTGATGATGTGGTGTTGAATAATGTGGCTTAGACAGGCGTAGATAGCGACTAACTCCGAGGTGTAAACAGAGTGGTGTGGTGTTAATTTTATTTGGCCAAATTTGGGACCACCACACCAGGCAGCTCCCGTACCGTCTGCGGTACGGGAGCCATCCGTGTAGAAGTATGTGAGATGGGGGTGGGCTGCTTGATATTCGAAAAATGTCTGTTGGGTTTCGAGGGGGGAAAGTAATTTTTTGTTTCGTGTGGAAGAGATATTCCAGATTGGGGTGATACATGTGCCAAAACGGGGGTAGGGGAGGCAATTTGTCGGGGATTACCTTGGGGAATTTGAGTGCGAACGTGAGGACATGGTCCAAATGTATGGCAATATTGTATTTGTTCCTATCATATGAACGTCGAACGGGAGGATTAGAGAGTGCGAGGCTGGCAGGGTGGTTGTGCTGTGTTGTGGTCCGAAAGTGGTATCTGACTAGTTGGAGTGTTCTGCGGTGTTGTAAGCTGGGGAGGTGGGCCTCAGCCCGGAGACTAGTGATGGGCGTGGTGCGGTGTGCTCCGGTGATGAGGCGAAGTGCGTGATACTGTATGCGTTCAAGTGTTGCGATGTGTGAAGGAGATATATGATCGAAGATAAACGCATTGTATTCCAGGATTGAGCGAATCAGAGTAATACACATTGTGTTGAGTGTAGCCCTGTCTGCACCCCAGTCGCGACCGGAGATGCAGCGCAGGAGACTTAGACGTTTTGCGCAACGTTGTTTTAGATAAGCAATATGGGGGCCGAAATAAAGACTTTTCTCTAGTACGATGCCAAGATAGGTGAAGGTGGTTTGGTGAGGGATAATTTGGTCGCGGTAACGGAGTGGTGTAAGAGGTGGGATGTACGAGTTGAGCCGGGAGAAAAGCATTGTGACGTATTTGGTGGGGGGGATTTGCAGTCCCCAAAGGGAGCACCAGGAATCAATTTGATCCATGGCGCGCCGCATTAAATAATTTGCATTGTCTGCCGATGGGTGCGTGCACCATATGGCCAAATCATCGGCGAAAATGGAGTATTTTAGACAGGGGGCTATGTGATGGAGGTCAGCGAGCGCATCGTTGATCATGATAAGAAAGAGGGTGGGTGATAACACGCTGCCTTGTGGGACGCCTTGATCTAATTTTTGGGACCGAGAATGGATATTGCCGCAGCGGACGGTGAATGTTCTATTAGCGAGAAAGTTGGTGATAAATTTTGCCATTCTGCCTCTGATGCCAATACGATGTAATTTGATTCGGAGGGCCGAACTGTGTACTTTATTGAATGCGGGTTTTAAGTCGAGAAAGAGTGCCACGGTTTCATGTTTTTTTTTCATGAAACCGCGCTGTATCGAGTCCACTAATTGAATGAGGTTGTCAGTGGTGCTGTGTCTGGGTCGAAAGCCGCTTTGATAGGGGGAGAGAATTTCGTTGTTTTCGAGGTGGATTCTGATTCGTCCATTGACCATGCGCTCAAATAGTTTAGAAGCACAACTAGTGAAAGAGATAGGTCGATAGCTAGAGGGAACGTCGCGAGGTTTGCGAGGTTTAGCAATAGGAATGATAGTGCTAGTAGACCCGGAAAGGGGGAAGGTGCAGTCAGTCCATAGTTGGTTTAGTGCCGAAAGGAGGTTGTCTTTTCCGGAGTCGGATATATTTTGGAAGAAGGGGTATGCCAATTGGTCAGGGCCAGCCGCAGTGTTGGTTACTTTGGAGAGGGATAAATTTAGTTCATAGAGAGTAAAGGGGGCATTATATGGTTCAGTGTTGTCCGAGGTAAAGTTGCAGGTGGGGAGAGTGGTTTGTAGGAAGTCGATGGTTTGTTGCGAGTATTGTGTATTTGAGGAGATGTCTGCATAATAGGTGGCAAAGTGTTCCGCGTCGTCCGAGGGTTCTGTGATGCTGCGTTGGTTAATTGTCAGTTGTGGGAATCCGCGGTGTGGGGATCTGCCATTTGCGAAAGAGCGAATTTTGGTCCAAATTTGGCCGATGGGGTAAACCGGTTGAATGAGTTTGAATAGAGTTGCCAGCTGCGTTTTTTGGCCGTAAGGATAATCTGCTGACAACGTTTTTTAGCCTCGCGGGCTTCTAACATGTTTTGGGTGGTGATACTTTTGCGAAATTTTCGCTCAGCCCGCCGCCGCAGAGCGACGGCGACGCAGAGCGAGCGACGGCGCGTTGACACTTGTCGTTCCACCACGGCACGTGGTGACGTCCGGGGGAGCGACGAGTGTGGGGGACATGATTTTCTGCCGCGAGTAACATGGTGTCAAGAAAAGCTGATATTTGAGGGTGTGAATGAAGAGGGAAGACGGTGTCAATTTTCTGGGAGAAAGATGGCCATTTCGCCTTGCGAACATTCCAGTGGGGGACAAATGAGTAATATCTAGCCTGGGCTGAGCGTTCAAGCATAATATGAATAGGGAAGTGATCGCTAAAGAGGGGGTCGGGTTGTACATGCCAAGAAAAGAGGGGTGAGATGGAGGCCGAGGCCAAAGATAGGTAAATGGCAGATGGACGGAACGGGGCAATGTCGGTGTTGTGTGTGGGTATTTGGTCATTTAAAAAGACCATGTTGTGGGTGTTGAGGAGTGTTGCGATGTGGTGTCCGCGAGGTGATGTGGTGTGACAACCCCATGCCTGGTGGTGGGCATTAAAGTCACCCAGCACTAGACAGGGGTGAGGAAGGAGACCGAAGAGGTCGGTCACAGAAGATAAGGATAGTGTAAGAGAAGGTGGGAGATAAACAGAGAGTATAGTGAGCTCTAGTTGTGCAATTTGGACAGAAACAGCAATAAAATTTAGGTTATTAACAATGTTGATCTGACGATGAAGGAGGGTGTCTGAGACAAATAAGACGACCCCGCCGCCGCGGGATGTAGAATTTCTGTTGTCGGCATAGAGGGAATAACCAAAGATGTTACAATTATATGGGTCATTGTCACGCCATCGGGTCTCCTGAACGGCGGCAATCAATGGTTTATCACCTAGGTACCCACCTATATCCCACTGACAATATGCAAATATTCAATATTGATACGCAGCACCCCAGTCTCGACCTGCACCAAGAGCCACATGTGAGCCAAATATCTGCCAGCTTATGACACCATGAAAGAAAAAAGTCAGCAAGAAGCTGCATGCACACTGTATTATAATTGCTATTCTTGAAGAAAGCAATAGGTAGGTACTAAGCCGTAGCTTTCAAGACTTTCTAAACGAACCTTGCAAGCAAGGCCATATAATCAGGTATAGTCACTAGATGATTCGAACGGTTCGGACTGATTGATCGTGACGTCACCAGTTCGATGTAGCCCGATTCCTATGCTGTACAGGGAGCTGCTGTGATTTCAGAAGAAAAAAAACATATATTGGCTTATATTGCGCCAATTCGCATGATTCTGGCACCGAAAGAGAATCGCTTCGCTTTCTTTCACCAATCTATCCACCACTTTTGCTCTTGCAATCGAAACTATCGTGGTATATAGCGTCGAAGTTTTTTTGCACACTGCCCAACCCGCATCCCAAACTTCGGGGGCAGTTACGCCCAGCCGTGTGGCGCAGAGGTATGCAATCAAACTCGGGATCCAGAGGTGGCGGGTTCGAATCTCTCCAGGAACTTTGCTTCTTCAACCGCACTATTTTGCATTTGTAAATTAGGTAGGAACTTTACTGCGTGCCATCACACATATTGAACACGCTAACTGCAACCTTAATCCTTGGCAACGCGGTACATAGTTTATCGTCCCTTTACCGAGGCATATTTACGGACACAGCCGAGCAGAAATCTGGCATATTCCAAATTCGATGGAGAAATTCGGCGCGGCCTGGCAATCGCACTCGTTCGTCACAGCTCAGAAATATGGGCCTATGGCGGCTGCAGAAGTGACAACCACCTGCTTGTAAGTTATATAAGGTCAAAGCCCATCACCAAATGTGTTTGGAGAGACTTGATAGTGTAAGGCGTTTTACATTTTTGTCCAAGAGGTTCGGACGGCCAGAAACCAGGGGTCTGTTCCCGTGGCTCCACCAGAAGGAACTCAGTGGAGGCTAGTTGAGGCTAGTTGAGACTGGCCCACGGGAACGACCGGTTGAGCTTGGTGGAGAAATCAGCTGACAGCGGTGTGAATTCCGCGACAAAAAGGAAGCATTTGGCGCTGTATCATAAATTGGCCAAATTGCCTTTCAAATGTTTGTCCAGATGATCGCACAATGTACATAGTATGCCTTGTTTTACAAAGTCCCAAATTTGTCTTTATTTCTGGCTATGTATGTGTCCTCAGAGACTGCAGGGAGCACACGTCCTTTTCACCTATGGGATGAACCATGCAATCTCTCTTTCCTCTCGGTTGAGCATCGTCTCCCCCTGTTTTGCGGTTTGGCCTGCCTTCTTAACGTGCAGCACATAATCTCGTGTCTGGACCCGCCGGGCTCCCTCGCCCCCGAGGCGCTTCTCTATCCGATGCTGACTTTTCCTCATCTCAACTTGCCCGACCTCGTCGATCGGGCTCGAGTAGGGCTTTAGCCGGCGCCAGGAGAACAGCGGTACTTCTGGGCACGGAAATTGCGGCGGATCCGGCCGGTAAAGTAACATCTTCCCTTAGGCCGAATGACGTAGATCAAAGGCATAAAAAAACATGTTTCGTGGCCTGCATCTGTTACTTCGATTATTGTTCCCAGTTGTGGTAGTAATTTCATATTTCCTTTGCGAAGGATGATCCTGGTATTCAGTTGATGCATGAAGATGAGATTCATATGTTGGAGGACGTTGTTTACGCGCAAATATATGGCGCAAGTGCGCCGTGATTGAGCTCAACTGAAAAATTAGAATTGGACCCTGCTTCTGGGCTGGTGGAGCTTTTGCTCCACTGGTGGAGGTTGGTGGAGGACAAATCTCCACCGGATTTGCGACGGGAACCTGCGACTGGAGGTTTGTGGAGGTTAGTGGAGCCACGGGAACAGACCCCAGCTTTCGCGCCGCCGCATGGCCGGGCGCCCTCCCCCAGCACAGCGTGCCCGGCGTAAACAACAGACCCACAGGCAGGCCTGCAGGCGGCTTTGAAGGCCAACCGATAGGCGGCCGGGCACGTCCCGAACATCTGCGTGACCATAAAGTGATAAAGTGTTAAGGCTTAATAAGAGCCACAGGGGCCCATCTGGGTTAAGCCTATTTGGAAAAGGTACTAGAAATGTACCTACTCTCACCCCAATCAATCCCTTACCTCAAGTTCCTAGGAAGCTATATATCGCAGCCTATCTAGCCACACTCCCATTGTGCTACCATAAACAATCTCATCAGTATCACATCCCGAAGGAAGGTGCTGAATCCACTGCTAGGTACACCCTATATAAAGTTATAAAGCGTTTAGACTTAATAAGAGACTCACTTGCTATTGCATAACACACTCAACAATTACAAACTCCTCCCATCATACCCATTGTGCTACCATAGACAATCTCATCAGTATCACATCCCGAAGGAAGGTGCTAAATCCACTGCTAGGTACACCCTATATAAAGTTATAAAGCGTTTAGGCTTAATAAAAGACCCAAGGGCCCATCCAGTTAAGTCTGTAAATGGAAGATAATATAAGCCTGGTAAAAAGGCCCTGCCCAACCATCCCACATCCTGAAAAGCCAGTCCTCCAATATCCCACACACCTATCAATGCCTATCTACCCTAGCTTTCCAGCCCTATTCCCATGATCTCTCTTAACACATGTGGATTGAATGCCTTATCAATAATTTTCAAACTGCATCCATGCCTGCTTAAAGGGGTCTGTGCCGTGAACACTTACTTAACATACATCTCACCCCATCGTTCACAAATTAGAACTCAAAAACAAGATTTTCCTGTTTAAAAAATGTATCCACCCTACTTTTAAATACATTCAATAAGGAACTCCCCACAACATCACCAGGCAGCCCATTCCACTGATCAACAACCCTTTGACTGAAGACCTGTTGTCGCTTAACCGTCCTACACCTCAACTTGTCTAACCTGAATTAATGACCCCTATGTGATACTCTAAACTGAAGAGCGCCATTTAAATTGACCTGATCTAGTCCTTTAACAATTTTGTACATTTCAATCATGTCCCCCCTTAATCTCCTATACTTGAGTGAGTACATATCTAATGCCACAAGCCTTTCTCCATATTTTAGGGTACCTATTCCACTGATGAGTCTAGTTTCTTTGCGCTGCAATCTCTCTAACTTGTTTATATCTTTTTGTAGGTAGGGGCTCCAAACTTATAAAAAATATTCAAAATCGGGTCCCACTTATAAAAAAAAATTTTTTTTTTAAATCCCTTCCCTTTTAAAAAACAACCCACTTATAAAAAAAAAAAACACAATTTTTCTTTTTTTCTTTGTTAAATTTTCTTTTCTTTTTTTTTTTTTTTTTTTTTAAAAAAAAAACACAAAACCCCCTCCCTCCAAAAAAAAACCACCCCCCCCCCCCCCCTTTTATATATAAAAAACTCCCACCCCCACACCACAAAAACAAAACCATAACATTAAAAAAAAAAAAAAAAAAAAAAAAAAAAACCAACCTTTTTTAATTCATGTCGGTAGGGGCTCCAAACTTTTAAAAAAATTTCAAATCCGGGGCCCATAAATTAAAAAAAAATTTTTTTTTAAATTTTTTTCTTTTTTAAAAAAAAATTTTATTAAAAAAAAAAAAAAATTTTAATGTTTTTTTTTTAAAAAAAAAAAATTTTTTTTTTTTAATAAATTTTTTTAAAAAAAAAAAACCTAATTCCTTTTTTTAAAAAAAATAATTCCTTCCCCCCTTTCTAAAAAAAAAAAAAAACACCCCCAAAAACAAAAAAAAAAAAAACTAAAAAAAAAAAAAAAAAAAAAAAAAAAAAAAAACAAAAACTAAAAAAAAAATACACTGAAAACATTTTTACCCGAGGACAGCGAGTGAACCCGAAGCCTGCAGGTACCCCTTTCCGCAACACGTTTTGACTCTCAGTGGGCGGGTAGATTATACCCGTGAGTATCGTGTAATTGTACCCACCTACGGCGAGCTTGCTTTCGTAATTAACCTCCACAGCCGGGTAACACCGCCAAAAAACCTTCTACAGCGCATATTTTTACACGCTAACTGCGAGTTAACCTGTACCTGGCGAGTACCCTAATCCGCAACACGTTTTGACTCTCTGTAGAGGAGTAAATTTCACACGCTTACTGCGGTTTAATCTGCATCTGCCGGGTACCTTAATTCGCAACACCTTTTGACTCATGCTTCGACATTGCGCATGCGAATAGTAGCTTTCATCAGCTGGTTGCGGGTAAACCAGGCAACAGCGGGATGATACCATGCAATCTTACACAAAAAAACTCGTTCAGCGGATAATTGTATCCGCCGACAGCAGGTTAACCTGTATCCGTTGGATGCGATCATCCGTAATACGTTTTGACGCCCTGTAGGACGGCTACTTTCACCTGTTGGTTGTGGGTGCACCTTGCGACGTTATGGCGCTGAAATCATGCCACTCAACATTATACCGAGTCACGCATCGCAATATCTATCCCCAACATTCTCACCATGAGCAGTACTTGAGTCAAGTATTTACTTCCGGACTTTGCGAGACAAAGGCGAACACATCTAAACATATGTATTTTAAACAAATGCATACACATTTCGCTATGAGCTCGGAGGAAGCAGACGTTTTCGCATCTCGTGGATCTTAGTTCAATTAAGGCAGTCACCGAAGAGCCACACAAAACAAATGCGCCGCACTCTGCTAACTACGTGCACAGCCAACGGCAGTAGTGTAACAACCGAGCTGGTTTCTGTTTCTACATGTTATGTTTCTACCTACGAACGAAATGGTTACCCCAGACAAGGTAGCCTGTTTTCTATGGTCTTGGAGGTCTATGCAACATAAACAACTGATGTACTCTGGGCTTGCAACTGGCACAGTAAACGGGTCGGGAGAGTTACCTATGCTTCTGACGAAAGAGCTGGGTAGCACAGACGAGGTTGTCTGTATTTACTTGGGGACTGTTACCACAGGGAAGAGGCGCCCCATTTGAGCTGCCAGCTCTCTAGGCAGCTTGCTGCAAGTATCCGTCTCCAGTACGTAAACACACAGTAGAGTTGCCGTGTTTTTGACGGCGGTGTGTGTGAGTTTTTGGCCGAACACAGTGAAGGCAACACCCCACGAAATGAGCTGCTGCACCTCGTCGGATGGCAGGGACATACACATGGTGCCCTCCACGTACAGTTCTGTGCGATTGTCATCCCGCACATGCAGTACCGGGTGAGAGCATGTTTCTTGAGCGTTGTAGGCGAATACTCCTTCGAGCTCTTTGAGACCACCAACAAGCCCCTCCACGCTGCGTCCTGTATGACAACAAACAATGATCACCTACTAACATCTCGCGCAATTACATAAGCACTTTAACACACCCACTAGTGGTGTAAGGGGTAGGTCAATTCCGTAATTGTCAAATTCACCAATTGGGTGCAAATTGACACCTAACAAAATTTTGTGCTGCATCTCTTCTGAAGCTTTACTTTCATCAGTAACATACGGGAAAACAGTTACAATACATCGCTGTACGTCTACGCCTCTTAACTTACAACACATATGCAGGTTGCAACGTGCAGTACTCTACTGCACACCATTGACTACTGCACAGCATTGATGAAGCAAATATTCATGCAGCCGCTTCTGTCTCACTTGTGTCATAATTGATTTAACTCCTGTGCGGAAATTTAGGGCAGGTTTGGAGACCTCGTTCAAAGAACTTGGGGTACTTTCGTGAACAATGAAGTACAAAATGACCACAAAATCAATCATATTACTGGACTACGAAACTATATTTCTAGCCTAGAAACATAAATAACATTAAATGTAGAACATGTGGGGTACCTATGGAGGGAGTAGATCCGAAACGCTTGTCCAACTGGGGAAGCTTTCTGCCCGTTGAGGAAGGCTTGAGGCTGCCCCACATACTTCCTTAAAGTATATGGCAGTTCCAGTCAGGCGTTACCTTTCACCGCATTGGAAACCCAACCCAATCCCAACAAAACATTTTTAAACACAGATAGAGCTAAATAAATAATTTTAACAGCAGTAATGATGTATTTTCTCGGGGATGTATGTTCTTTATATTCTCCACTATTTCCAAACGGTAGTTTTTTTCTTAAACAAATTTTATTCTTATTGGGAGAGGTGGGGTTGGGGTAGATTAAAAGTGCACATTATTTGCACCATTCCATTAAATATGTTGCCAACTTTGTCCCCCCGGCCCCACCAAACTCGGAAGGAAGAATGCACCCATGGAAGTAAATTCACTAACAGTTGGTTTGGGAGCAATCTCGAAATAAGGTACCTACCTATCCTTCAAAGTAGTCATTTTTCATGACAACATCTACATCTCTTCAAAATTATTTTTGCATATGGCAACAAAATTAAATCGGCTTCAGAACACTGGGGAAATCTGACCCACCCTCGCAATGTCTTCGAAATATCCGCCGGATGAAGTGGCACATCGTGGTTTTCCGTCATCCGTATACTGATAATTGAATGGCGAGTCAATTACGAGGTCAACGAGGTCAATTGTGGAACTATGACGTAACCTAAATGGACCCAAAAGTTCGATTTTAGACATTTTGACCTCGTTTGATCTTAACTTTGGAGAATCGGACCCAAGTGATCCAAAACTTGTCAAAAGTATGATATACATGGGACTATCTACCCGCCAAACCTCGCCTGGCTAATTCTCCTAGATCATGTTAGTGGAGGTGAATATGACCCTTCGGTCCCACCAGGGGGTGTAATTTCCAAAGGCCCATCAGTGCCAATGCTAAATGCATCAACAAGCTATTCCACGTCGCGCTCTTTACGTAAAAGCAAACCAAGCACCCAAGAGACTATTAGCAAGGCACTATTACGACATGCTTTGAATACGATACGCATGCGGCTGTTCGCCCAGTCGAATTACTCGGCTCGAATGTTCACACGAGAAACATGGAATTATGAAAAGAGCTTCAGGTGCGATTTCTACCCGAGATAACTCTAAGCATCACATGGTCGCTAGACACGAATCTGGACCATAAACGGATCACATTAAAAGCCATTAGCACGCGTCCGGATCATGATTTAGGTGTTTAGAGGCGCACAGGCACCGAATGTCGCATCTCTTGAAATACCTAGTATTTCAAGACATGCGAATTAGTAGATTGCATTGCGTGAGTATCGTACCTGGTACGTTTTCTAGTATGTTTACTAGACGGGAGCGACACTCCCTTCGAAATGCATCACCTCCACGGTTGTCCCCTTTCACCCTGGCCAGTTCCTCCCACATCTGCGAAAAGTGCGAAGGCTGTAATTGATGTCTGGAAGCTTTTGGGTGCCATAGATGCCTATGGAGTTTCAGCAGTCATCGTGGCCACCGACGGTTCCTAAACCAAGTACCTTGCTTGCTTTTGGTCGGGACTACTCAAAGTGAGGAAGAGTAGCAGTACATCAATCAGTTTGGTCAGTAGTCCAGTCAGCCATTTAGTCTGGTTAGCCTGGTCAGTCCCGGTTGGTCGGTCAGTTCGGTCCAGGGTTGGATTTGTGCTTTGCAATCCTGGATATGGAGAGGAAAATTGTTGGGTAATCAAATAAGGAGATATTTTTTCTTCAAACCTATGACATCAGAATCTCAGTTTACACTTTCCAGTGCATATTCAACACCTCACAGAGCAGTTCATTGTTTAAACAACATTCAACCTCAAAATTGGAAAAAATAGAGAATATTTTTTTGAAGAGGATAATGTTCTGCATGCCAAACATCCAGAAACGGCCTATTTTTATCGAACCCTGGTCCAGTCAGTGAAGTCAGCCCGGTCAGCCCGGTCGGTCGGTCGTAAGATGAAATACCCTTCATACTATACGGAAATAAAACAGCGCCTAGCTGATTGGAACAGCTGATATTGGAATTTATAAGTTCACTGAACACGACTAATCACATGAGTGCCATCAAAAATGTTTGGCGAGTCCACTAACTATTGCATGAAGGTAACATGCCACTTGTCTATCCTCCATAATTACAGAAACCGACCGTGTTTGTTCATCACTTCTTATTTTGTATCGAACCAGTGAGGCCGCAAATGACAGCGTGATGCTGTTTGGCAGTGTCCAGATTCATTATTCCTAGAGTGACTGGTACGAGGTGACGACGTCCAAACTCACAATGACGTCGGCAAAATCGATACGATAGGCATACAATGACGTTCAAACGCAAACACAATATGAACTGCTGCTGACATTTTGATGATAATTATGTTATAAATTAAGGTGGGTCGTTCCTCCATCCTCCCTCACACAAAAAGAACTGAAATGGAAAAACAATTCTCCATATGCTGGTTCCCCTTAAGTTTGGAAATTTCAGGACACTGCTGTCTGGCAATGATGTTTGTGACTGTGTGGATATAAACCTGAACTCAGGCCATGTCAGGTCACCGATTTCATTTATTTTTGTAAGTTTAAAAGACAGTTGACTGCGGTCACCTCGCAGGCTACTCACCTCACGTTCGGTGAAGAGGCGTGGATACTTCTTCTGTAGTCCAGTGATGGTTCTTCTGGATCGGGTAGTCGCACCTACAATGATCCGGCGCCGGTCGCAAAGCGTTTCCCGCATGGTTTCTTCAACCTAAAGCAGACGATTGTGCCATTTACGAAACAAACACGTGGAGCAAGTGCATGCACGTAGCCGCATGCACATTACGGATTGCCAATTCACAGATGCGTTGGTAATGCGTTAATATGCAAACCAAAGTAGGCTATGTCTTCTGACATGTATCCCTACATGTGCAATTATCCCACCTCTTGTTCATCCAGGTCATCGTTCTTCATCTTGAAGACATTTTCTTGGATTTTCATGCCGTCCGAGTTCTTTGAATTGGGCAGAAAGTTCGGGAGAAGTTTATGAGACTGTTTCTTCTTCTGCACTTCTGGGCTGCAGCAGGACTTCCGCTTGTTCTTAAATTTGTTCAAAATTGAGTCCTTCACGAGTTTCTGAGAAAGGACATCTGACAGTTAGTGACTAAATACCAGTAGGCATGCACATAGGGAAAAGGGGTGCCATGTTGTAAAACTCTGACAGCTACTAAAAAAATACTGATTAGGAAATCACTGCCCGACAAAGCTGAGTTCAATATAATGTTCTTCTAAAATACTGACGACTTAGAAGACAAAAACATGTTAGTATACTAAAATCACACAGCCATGAAATATGCGCTCCATAAGCAAATGCAATTGAACAATGATAGGCAATCGAGAAGTCCAAACACGCGCCGGCACAATGAATCACTAACATATTCCGACCACTAAAAGAGGGCATGCAATCAGCGAAGAATCATGGGAAAATCATTCATTGCAAAATGGATTGTTAAGTATGTTGTCAACTTCATATACTTGGTTGTGCTTGCGTTACCTGCAATGCACCTTGTACATTATATGCACACAAATATTCACAAGTGCTTAGAGATTTGTGAAAGAAGATATTAGAAAGAGAAAAGAGGAAGAGATCAGAATAACAAAATGGGACTTCACATTCACGACGCACCAGTCGATCTACAAGACGCATTCCCTTGCCAAAGCCAGGGAACTGCTCGGCGATGTCCGCAGTTACCTCGTCGACATTTCGCATGTACCTTAGGAAGGAAAGGATTGGTTAAAGTTTGGGCACGGAATGACATTGTTAAACAATCGGAGTTGTGGGGCAAACTAACCTAACTTGTCTAAAGATCATCACTGCCTATGGCAACTCAACTTAACATGAGATTAGCCCGGTGTCGATTGGGGGGACTATTTTTGTCCCTCCCTGTTTTGTCCCATATCTCGCGGGCGAGCAGATAAACTTCAGAACCTTTAAATGAACAAATATGGTGTGCTACGTCACAAATGACTTCCCATACTCTCACACTCGAGGGCATTTCAGGTCATGTCGAAATGGCGTCACGAAAATCGATCGGTGGTAGTGACCTGGGTTCTCACTCTTTCTTTGTGTTCGTACTGGGGTCATTTGGTACCGCAATGTGTTGACCATCGCTCCTGAGCATGACCAGGTCACATAAGGTCTTTATTGGTCACACTTGCCTTCTGCTACAGTTATCATAGGTCATTTTTACTATGCTAACTGCAAATATAGTGTCAATTCATGTCGGAAATCGCTCTATTTACGTCCTATTTGGTTTTTGGCTCTACACACCAGTATGCACATATTGGAGCCCTTTAAGACGATTGACACAGGGACCACGTAAAGTGTATTGCAAAAGTAATGACACCATGTAGTGAGCGGCCTGTATATGGCTATTTCTTCCGAATTGCATGTCGGAATGTTGCACAAATTGTGTTAGTTAGTTTGTTATTTGGGCTTTAAACATGCACCCGATAGCATTTCGTCCCTACCCACGTTGAAAAATAGCTTACTTAATTGCGAGACCCAAATTCAAGAAAAACCCAAATCGGCGGTCTTTGCACGGCATGACAGGGAAGTTCCTACATGCGTTTCAGAACTCATTGTGGCCAGCCTCATATTGTCGGGCGCATCAACCAATCAGGGAATAGCAGTCTCCGGTTTAAAGGGACAATGCCGTAAGAGCAGTTACCCGTGGTAGTAGTCCGAGTACCGGCTTGCCAGTGCAACGAAAGTGGACATGCTGACTATGGCACATCCCCTCCATTGCACTAGCAAACCAGACAAATCATGACGAGAAGCATTTAGTTTCTACAGGCAAGAGCTTACAGAACATAATATCCGTTGCACGTCTGAAATAAAACAGGACTTGGGGAAAACTACTCCAATGCATCGCCCACCTGCTCCGACACGTTGCTGTATACTGTTCGTAGACAGCATTCATGACTTCTCGCCTAGCAGCTTTGCTGAAGTCTTCATCGTTGCTCATTGCTACACGAACAGCTTGAGACCACGATCTGGGGTCCACATTGAACGGCCCACGTCTGTCAAGTGATTCACATACATCACAAAATATACAAAACAGATTCAATTCTGACATCCTTGACATCCCTTGTGCAGTAGACATCAAATGGGATGGCACAAGGGATAGTCGCAATACGTTCGAACCGATTGGTTTATTTGTTGCTATACCACACAAAAAAGATGCACAGAATGATAGGTCAACGATGATAGATCAATGAAACACCGTAGCAATATTGGGTAAATGCACTTTGATGCACTTTGACTATCTTGCATATATCTTGGCTGCCGCACGTTTTCTTGATCAGGTACTCGAACACCATGATGGAAATGCTGAAAGCATGCCGTTCATTGGACCTTACAGCACACGCCACAATGCTCCTGATGGCGTCAGGATCACCATTTTCTTTTAATCTCCATAAAAGATCATCAAGCTCGCTATTCATTGCAACTTGAAACCACCAGATTAGTCTGCAACTTTCCGAGTTAGCATTAACTAAGGTCCGACCCCTTTCCCTTTAGTAAAAGGCAGCGATAAATATACCACGGCTAATGCCGGGTTAGCCTGTGACAAAGATACGGATCTAGGTACAACTAAAACAACTTTGGCTTATTTAGGCTGCACCTTATGGACAGCCTATCTTGATTGATAAACATGATCAACTCACCGCAGGCTACAGCATCCCATAGCCGGGGACAAGCCGTCGAGGCACCGCATACCGGCGTTGGCCAATGATGTATGAGCCTAGGGGTTGTGGATCAACGAGCTTCAGCGGATTGGCCATATCATACTGATCAGTATGAGAGAGGATAAAAGCTCCAACTGACGGGTCATATACAGCTACTTGATAGCGCACCAGGAATGACTCATTTGCTTCTGTCTGACAAGTGCAGATGATGGCAGCGATGCCATCTTCCAAAAGGATCAACTGATCTGAGCAGTACTCCACCCCATTTAATGTTGCTTGTCTGAACAGCTTGGCACCAACACACAGGTCCCTTGCAAGGTCGGGCACACCATCCTTAAAAACCAGCCGCCTTCTCAAACATGAATCGTTTTCAACACAGGCTGCAGAGTTCTTGATCTGGTGGCGAGTTGCAATGCTTTTGCACACATTCTTCCTATTGCGAGAGGTGGCTAACGCTTGCTTCAATATTTGATGCTTGGCCTCAAAACGCATACTCCACAAAGATCGTAGTGGCCCATGCCTTCGAATCTGGTCTGGATAATGGAGCATATAGTGATATTTTGGAGTTAATTTGAAGTCAGGAAAGCAACACAACAGGTCCCTGAGGAACCCCTCAACCATTTTTTAAAGAGTATTGGTGTCTTCATAGCAGACAGAGAACACAGCTAGCATGAACATGATTTTGATGAGTCTGACCAGGAGTTGATAAGCTTTGCTTTCAGACAACGACGGCGACAACAGCCCAGCGTTCAGCATGATCAGTGGAAGCAGACGAAGCAGGCACCATGATTCACTGGCCTTGTTTTACAACCACTTGTCTTCCATCGCGACGCAGTGGAGCAGGATGATTTATATCTACTCGACTGTAGGGAAAGTTTCCAATTGCTCTGTTGCATTCCTCCATGGTGAAATTTCCTTGAGAGACAAAGCCCCTACGACCAATAATATCGTCGAAGGAATGACCCCCTCGAGAATGTCATGCATGACATCAGGTGGCATGGAGCTCATGGGGTGGAATCCCGACAGCATACTGAATGCACATATTCCGTGTATCCCATATGCTGTGCACAGGGACTTCGAAAAATTTTGTTCCTGCAAAATTTTCACTTTTGCGTCATAGTCTTCTTTGGATCGTAGTTCGAAGTCATCAACTTTTGTTTTCGTGTTGATGTCCTCCTTGGTTCCATGGCAATGTCGACACATCATCGAACCCTGACTGAAGCCCTGATAAAATCCTGCGATGGAATGAACAGCTAGATTGTCACCAACCGCAACTGCCACTTGCGCAGTCATATGCAGGCTACCAGTTTTGATACCCACATCAAATCCTTTCGATTCTAGAGCCTTTAATTCCTCCATCAGTGGGCCCAACACGCATGCCCATGAGTTGCTTTCCAGGACCGATAATGGAAACACGAGAAGTAGCAGAATCCGATCTCGCAGAATGTTGTGAGCGTTTCTTACGGAGCAATACAAGACTCCGACCTTCAGGTTTTTTGCCTTACTTCCCAGGGGATTGCCAAGTTGGAAGTCATCATAGTAAATCGTGAGCAGCAGACAGTTTTTATCAAAGCCAGAATGATTGCAGCCATCTTGGAGACCATTTAATGTCCCGTTCAGAGATTTTGTGTTGGAAACCATGCCTCCAAATGCGTGAGCTTTCTCGCATAGTTCTTTCAGTTGAGGTTGCAATGGCAAATATTGGAGCATTTATTTTTCCCAGTCTTATCCATCCCCACCAAGATGGGTACTGGATCCACAGTTCCGAATTCCTTCCTTGCATAACATTCAAGGTGGTCGTTGTTCAGAATAGCACTCAGTTCTTTCAGAGCGTAGCTCCCAGCATCCTCGGGCAGTGCTCCCGTACTCTTCTCTTCTTCACCACTAGCTCTGTTTTGTTCCTGAACGACCTCTTTAGTGAAGTCTAGAAAGAACTCTAGAACATCTCGACAACTCCTTTCAGTTACATTTTGTGCACGAAGCTGGGCAACAAGCCCTAAAAGCTCTCTCCTTGGATTGAAAGTACGACACCTTCCTTCACCTTAATTAGAAAGCGTATTGCAATTTGTTGATATTCGTAAGTTTAATTCTACTAATTTCAGCGGTCTCGATACTAAAACTATTTTGGTGATAAAACCAGTCAGGAAAATATCTATATTTATTGCTTCTGATTTATTTGGATCATTGTGCCAGGTATTCTCACTCTATATTGTTTCTGAGCCCATGTGACCTGAGTGCTTGTTGATGTGTGCTTATGAGGTTTCAATGCTCCATTTTTAGGAATAGTTTGTGCATAAGTGTCATGCTTATGCTCACTATTATGGATGGTGATACACAAGCATCTTTTAACACAATTCCAGGTACAGATATTATCATGTCTATTTAACAGTGCCACTTGTTGATACCATAGTATTGCAAGCATTATCATTAGCATGTGTATATATATATATATATATATATATATATATATATATATATATATATATATATATTATATATATATCCCTATGTTAGGTATCCCACAAGGTAAATGCAAAACATGCACCTATAGGCTCAAAATTGAGCTTGGAGGATTGGAGTGCTATTCTAATTGGCATGCTGCCATGACTAATTTTGATATCTGACTGTGCTTGTTTGGATATATCACACATAACCAAGATTTTTTAAACACTGCAATGTATCATAAATTATTCATAACTAACATGTGTTGCATTACATTTTTTAAAGCCAGTGCTCCAAATTATGGAAATGTTTTACAAACATGGAATGTATAACACTGTTTCCTAGCTGCTCTTCCCATTGCACGCTTAAACAAGATGGGCCCCTGTGGCTCTTATTAAGTCTGGACACTTTATAACTTGATAGCAGGGATGGAAGGCAAAACTGTAGGTCTAATCTAAGCAAATCATGAAGAAGTTTCATGACTTGCAGGAAAATTTCCTCTTTCAATGATACATGAACAGGAAATGAACTGTTATATATAGTGTTCACAAGTGAGGGAAATTGTGTGCAAGATGTGGGCCTAGGAGGGACCTTCAGTAGTAGTGATCACAGCATGATGTGCTTTTCCTCATATGTTGGAAGTGTAGGAATCAATGAAAGATTGATTTTA